>JAPMOR010007207.1:0-27210 GCA_026543865.1 Argiope aurantia
CATGAGAAATTTCTTTTGTCTTGTGGTCATGTTACGCGGCTACGAACCATAAGGTTGCGAGTTGGATCCTCGCTTATCGCCAATAGCAACAAGGTCAAAAACGTGAAAATTCGTCAAAATTACGTGAAATATAAGGACTCATTACAATCTCGAATTCGAATTTTTTGATGATTACTATACTTTCTCTATACTACGTTTACGGAAGAGTAAAAATATTGATGACGTTTAGAAGAATAAAAAAAAATCTCGTTATTTCCAAAACATTCCTCTAGCTCTAGTTGCTCCAATGACCGAGGCCGAGACTATCATCAGTTTTCAAATATGGATGAAACAGAATATATATTTCATTAATTATTTGGTAATTGTAATCGAATCTAATAAAACAAATTTTTTTACTGATACCGTTATAAAATGTCAAAAATAAATAAAACAGATTTACTATTTCAAGGTAGCTAAGGATACTAAAGACGGTATTCTATTTTCCAAGGACATGATGGAGTTTTTTGTTCTGAAATGGCATTACGTTGATCAAGATTAAATTTGAATCATGTGAACAAATCATATGAGGATAGATAGGTAAAATATATTTTCAATAAACTATTAAAATGTTAATATTTTTTTAATAAGTTTCATAGTTATGTTTGAATAATTTTATATCATAGTTTGAAATATATTCATAATAATATGTTTCATATTTCATTGATTGATAATTTTCATCGAATCTAATAGAACAAATTTTAATACCCTGATAGCTCTATAAAATATCGAAAATAAATTAAATATAACTATTTAGTATTTCTAGGAACAACAGACTTTTTGTTCTGAAATGGCATTTTGTTGAATAAGATTAAATTGGGAACATGTGAACAGATGATAAGAACATAGTTTATTGAAAGCATATTTTAAGTACCTATCAAAAGTGCTTAAAGTATTTTTTTGGAAGCTTTGTTATATACTGTGTAGATTATTCTCAAGGAAAATGTTTTATGTAAAATTAATCATTTAATTTTGAAAAACTTATGCTGAATACAGATGTAAGCATAAATATTAAACGTTGAACATTCCTAAAACGGAATTTTGAGGGAAGAAAATATACATCATGTCTATTTTACATTCTGAAGAAAATTTGAATTTGTTTGATAAATTTGATATTTAACAATTGAGAACTAATTACTTCTTACATGCTATTTAACCGTTGCGGAGCGATGCCTTGAATGTATAGATAAAGTACCATTTAAATAATTTGTCAGAATTAATGAAACATCTGAAAAAAATCAAAATCAAAGAATGAAAGAATAGAAAACACCGGAAATCTTTTTAAAGTTAACTGCCGAGAAACATTTAAATTTTTACAGCTCCCATTTAAAACTATAGAATAAAATTAAAAATATTAAGCACTCATTTAAACATATTTATACTCATAAATGGATTTTTATATACCATATTTCAATATGTACAGAATTATTTTGCCATATTAACCAATCTATTCTATTTTGAGAATGTAAAAATTGCTTAGTTTCTATCAATATATTTAAGTATTGTAAATAATTACACTAAACATGGACAAATACGCTATTTTAGTACGAAAATGTTTATAAATGCCTTACTATTTGTAAATTGCATCTTACACGATGAAAGAATCGTTGAAGACATTTTACAGAGTATACTATTACATCTGGAGTTACCAAAATTAGAACGATGTCCCTTCTTAGGTAGTAGATGTACACTAAAAAAGGGTTCTTCAAAATTTTATTTATCAAAAATATTTGAAATTTTAACGTTTCTTCTCGATAAGCAATCAAGAAGCACATTATCGCATGAAAAATTTTACACCGCTATAAAATTATAAGACAATTATTTCGTTAATACAAATTTCATTTCATTATAATTATTTTAAAATAATAAAAAAATTTTAAATGCTTTAAATATTCCTTATAATTACCTAGTGCTATATCGTTAATTAATTATAAAAAAAACTGATGAATCAAGCCTAAATCTTTTTCATGTTAAAAAGTTTCAGAATAAAAATTTTTTTTAAAAAAATCGAATCTTTTTCAATCAGAGCTAGTTCTAGCCAGTTCAAGCTACTATTCTTCCATTACGAGAGTTTTAAATTTCGAAAACTTTGTAAACTGATGCACCTGACTGATTCATCATTGAAGGCGAAAGAATTAAAATTATCACGGATAGATATAATCTATGAAATGTCTTCTATGAGGGTGTCAGTTATTTGAAAATAAATCAGAATTATGTTAAAACACTTTAAAAGATTCTAAGACGCAATATCCTTCAGAGTTGCTTCTTTTATTAAGTAGTTTTTTTGACAATTAATTAATATTTACCATTTTTTCTTATATTGAATAAAGAGTTTTAAAAAAAAAGGCTTTTCGAAATTTTAAAATCGTACAATAACATTTATAATTAAAACTGATTAATTAGCATCGAGAAGTAAATATGGTTTATATTAAAGAATATATGTAAATTTTCTTACTATCATTGAAAATGAAACACATGTGAAAATATTTTTATAATTGAAAAAAAAAATTAACAACAGAAAAAAATTATATAAATTCTTAAGTAGCTTGCTTACAAGAAGCTTTGCAATAAAAAAAGTAAAGGTAAGGCATTTGCAAAAGAGGTCTCATTAAAACATAAAACAGCAATTGCAAAATAGCATTAAAGCATTTTAAAAAGCTGCAAAACTCATAATTTCGAGTCTCTTTGCACAAGAAAAAGTAGATAAATAAATAAATAAAAACAGCTACACTCCGTGATTTTTTTTAAATCTCGAATCCTCGTAAACAAAGCAGACATGAATGATGCCTTCTTTCTGTGTAGCCGTTATTTTGTGATTAATAACAAAAAAACATGCAAAACTTCTTTTCTCTCTGTCCTCCCCCTCCCCCCTCCAATCTTTTCCGGTATAGCCCCCTCTCCCTCTCTTCCTCCCATCCCTAATGCGTAAAACACGCTGTAGACCCCAAGAAAAACGTGATTAACCCAAGAGCTATTAATTTTAGCCGGCTGTCTCATTTTTTACATAGCCCCTTTCTTCCATCTGTGTTCTTCCCCGTTCGCATTTTCACCTTTTTAATTTCATTCCCCGTAGTTTTGATATTCAGCATACCCCCACCCCACCCCACTTTCCTTCCAATGCGGTTTCCCCGAATTATGCCTGCCTTTTCATACATTCCCCTGATGTTGGTTTTTCGGAACAACTCAGACAAGAGATTTTCTTTTGTGTTGTTAACAAACTCATGAAATACGAAATAGAAGGAATACCGTTTGAGTTAAAAAGTGTCATATATTTTTGAGTTATGCTTCTTTTCTAACGGGAGTTCTATTCATGTTTTTTTTTCATGTTATTTTATTTTAAGAAGTGAGAGTTAAGTTTCTTCTTAACTCACAACTGCCCCCCCCCTTTCTCCTCAGTTAATTTTCTAAAGAAAAGAACTGGCAGTTTTTCTTTTTCCTTTTTCTAGAACTTTCTTTAATTGAAGATTTTCCTCGTCTGTGTTTCCATAAGTTTTTTTTTCCACATGCACCTGTATTTTTTCTCTCCCTCCCCCCTCTTCTTTCTTTTTATCTATCATCTGAAAATTTCAGTGTCACATTTTGAAGATAAATTTTGCCTGTTCACGCACACAATGCGAAAGTTATGTAAATTTAACTACATGCGAAAGCCTTTTGTGAAACCGGAGTAATACGGGAAGAGGAGAGACGCTTAATTTTAAAACAATTGAAAACAAATTTCTTAAAACTTTTTCCGGAATAAATGAACGAAGTTTTGCATCGAGAGGAAATGAGTTTTCTGACAACACCTTGGGAATAAAACAAATATTCAAACTACATTCTACATGCTTAGTTTTGCTTACAAATTTGGAGTGCTTGCATTGCTAATATCGTAAACTTGCTTAGTGTATATGTTCATTTGAAATTATGTAAGGCAACGATAGCACAACGATTACTACTGGCGATTTTCCCGAATTTCAAATTCTATGAAGGAATCATTACAATCCTTGAAGGAATTATTCTATTGCCATCTGAAAACGTTATTTCGGTATTTTTACTTTCTTGTATACATAGTATAGAGAAAAGTATAGCCATTTTCACGAATTTTCGATTCTATGAACGAATTATTGCTATTATATTGCCATCTGATAAAGTTATTTCGGTATTTTTACTTTCTCTTATACGTAATATAGAGAAAGTATACTTGAGATGTCGAATCTCCATGTTTTAGTCCGTCTGATTGTGCCAAAGATAATCCAATAACGCGTTGAGATAGACGGTTGAAATGTGGTCTTTATACCAAATTTGACCATTTCAATCAAATTTTGAATAAATTTTGTTAAGAGGAAATTCGTCTGTCGGGCTGTTCGAATATACGTTAGCAAGATAACAACAAAATGAAGAGAACTAGATATATAAGATTCAATACACATATTTAAGATCTATAGTGTAGGCACCTATCAAAATTTGAGTCAAAACCAACAACAAGATGACTGCTTGTCGGTCTGTCTGTACAATTGTGTAAACTCGACAATCTTTAAAAGCGCAATGACTTAAATATATCAAATCTGGCATTAGATTCTGTGATTAAAAGTACAGTTTTGTGTCAAATTTTTGTTTCAATCGGTTGAGAAATGTGTGTCTAAAAAACAACTTCGATTTTCGGATGCAATTAATCGCATGCCAGGATTAAACTAGCCAAGGATGACACAATAGATTCAATAAAAATGCTGAATTCACGCGAAAAGTTAATATTTTATTACTATTGTACGCCAATGCATGTAATGCGTTCTCTTAGATGACAAGTTTATGAGTGAGTATGCGAGAAAGTTCTGGGGAGACCACTTCCCCTGGTTATAATCCCCCATTTATAATGTAACATTTAGTTTTAAAATATGATTTAATTATATATTTGAAAATATATCAGTTGCCCTAGAATGCATATTAAACATTCGATTTCGTAAAAAAAAAGACAAAGATTCGAAACTCTAATCAAAAACATCATTGCATTATAATGATTTCAGATGGACTCATTTATTAATATTTTATTTTTACTTTCTCTATAATAAGTACAGAGATACTATACTAAGTATATACTCTATACTAAGTACTGTAATCGTCAAAAAATTCGAACTCGAAATTTTGACGAATCTCTACGTTCGAATTTTTCGGTCTCGGAAATGCATTTTTGGGATCATATCTGTCTGTTCGTCTTTCTGAACACGGCATGTGAAAAAATGTTGAGCTAGGAGGGTGAAATTGGATACATGGACTTCACATCAAATTTATAGAATTTAACAAATTTGAACGAAATCTATTCGGAGATAGTCTATCTGTATGATTTTTCAAGTATAAGGGAACTCGACAAATAACAAAATATGAAGATTTACATAAATAAAATATGATGCATTGATTTAGCATCTAAAATGTAGATTCTTATCAAATTTAGAACCAAATTTCTCAAAGAATTGATCGTCTGTCAATCTGTAATTTTGCAAGCATGTAGAAGCAAATAACTCATTCAAGTGCTAATATATCCCAATTGCTTTCTTTACAATTTTATTGCTGAAAAAAAATTATCTAATTTTGATTAATTTTTTCAAAATTTATTTCGAACAAAATTTGCAATGACGCAGTTTATTAGAAAAAAGGTTAAGTTTAGTTTAGTTAGATTAATATCCTGTTTTAAAGCCACACTAGGCCTATTTTGGGACGATCTTCTTAATTCTTTGCCATGGTCAGATGATGAAGACGACATCTGAGTTCACATCCCCCTCTCCAAACTTCCACTGAACATCAGCGGGAGGACTTTTCACCCTGCTGATTTATGCCTCCCGAATGATTTAGCGTGCACCATACCCACTTTCAAGACAGTTTTTCAGTGAAAGTTGGTCTCGAACCTGAAACCCTTCTGTTACGAAGCCGAGACTTCACCAATCAGCCACTGCGGCCCATTAGAAAATAGTAGTTTAGTTGATTTTCATTTTTTTCAGATGGTACAAGAGAAATCAATAAAAAATCGACGAAAAAAACTGTTTTATCAATTTTAAATTATTACGTATGCTGTAAAATTTGAAAAGAATTTTATCATTGCCGATGGCGGATAGTGCCATGCAGATAATGAATAAAAAAATTGCTTTATCAATGATGTCGAATCATAAACATAAAAGACATTGATGTCTTATTTAGAAAATATTTGAACAAACCATAAAATAAACAATTACTCCTTATTTCATCCACAAATCATACCGGCATCTTTTAATCCTATTTATTATCATCCTATTCACCTACTATAACAAATCTGTCCTGCGTCGAGTGTTGTATAAATCATGTTTCTGCGATTCTATTACGATGAATCCGCCTTGGCGTAGTCCAATCAGGCCACGAACGGGTTCATGTGAACTTGCAAAAATTTGCGTGCGAAGATGCGAGGGAGATAGTGATAATTTCACGGCCAATTGACCTTGTCAAAGTGGCAGGGTAAATTGTTTGTACACCTTGTGTTGCAGCATGTGATCCGCAGGTAAATTATGTGCAGAGAAGAAACCCGAAGATACTGCAGAGCGCTGATAGTTATCGCTAAAGGCGGGTGTTTGAATATGCAGATGACCACGGGACCGAGACGAGCGTTCCGATAAAACAGCGACTCGTGCGATTGATTGTTTTCTTAGGGGGAGGGTGGGAAGATTCTGCTTTTAATTCGCAGTGGAATTTATTTTTGAGAAAGACAATCGTTATTCAATTTATAACTACCTTTTTATTTTCTCGTGTAGGAAATAAAGAGAAAACATTGTAATCGTTTCAACAATCTACACGAATTCAACGAATTCGAATTCAATTCAACAAATTTTACACGAATTCAACGAATCTATATACTCCAGATCACCGTGCTTCAAAAAACAGTTTTGAAGTTAATAAAATTTGGTTTGTGTTTTTATCACTAAATTTGCACATCTCTATTAAGTTTTGAGCGAAATTCCTTCACAATAAGTCCATCTATCAGACTGTTCGATTACAAATTAATAAGATGACTACAAAACGTAAAACGCTAAATATATATATATAAAATTCGGTACATCGACATATGAAAGACATAAAATTCGGTACACCAATTTAATATCTTATTAAATTCTGAATCTAATCCGACGAAGAGTCAATTATCTGTCCGTCTGTTTTCGCATACATAGACTCCACATTTTACATCCCCTTGATCGAAACAACAGTATTGGAATTAATGTTTATCGTTCTGCCTATTTGTGGGCATACCTCAAAATCGCTTCGAGGTATATGGATGAAATTCAGTTTGTAGTTTTTACACAAAATTTATTAAATTTTGAACAAAATTCATTCATATTAAGTCATAAATTTCGTTGTCTCATTAGAAGTGAACTACTGAACGTAAAACACTAGATAGATAAAAGTTTGGTACACAGTTGTAACATCTATAGAATAGATATTGTTACGCAATTTTCTTTACTGGGGTTAGTTTGGATAGTGGTAGTGATATGGTGTGTAGAACGCTCAATCAGCAGGCAGAAGTAGAATAAAAACAACGACGTTTATTTACACGAAGACACACAGGACAGCACAAAGCGACAACTATATACAGCACAGAAGACGATTATCTTCACCCGAGACGTGTAGCATACAACAGCAGCATACAACCAGAATCTACCACAGACAGTAGCACACAGCTCAGTTCAGCACTAGCTTGCCTCAGTCGCTTCCGACTCCTCCGTCTTCTACTTCTTCGACTCTGGCTCGGATTACTGACTTCGTCGACTCTACTCCGCTGCTCTCAAACTCGGACTACTCCGTCGTCTCTCCGACTGCTAGCTTCGTCGTCGCCTTGGCAGCGGCGGTCGCTTCCTTTTATAGGTCTCAGGAGGCGGGACTAGAAGCCTCTCAACCAATCAGGAAAGTTCGAGGCGTATCTCGGTTCCTACTGGACGGATCGGGAAAATTCTCGAAGTTTCGGGTATTATCTATTTTGGCGCCAAAGTCGCCAAATTTGTCGCCAAGTCGCCAAATGGTCGCCAAGTTTGTCGCCAAGCTCTGGGACCTCCGACGCGCTAGTCCCATTCAGATGACTGTAAAACTTTCTTTCTATAGATGGAATAAACTATGCTGGGAAGCCGAATTGCAGGTTTGTAACAATATCTATCAAGTTTTGAGCCAAATCCAACTGCGAGTGGATTGTCTGTCAGTCTGCACTTTCAGAAACATGTAAAAGCGATCATTCCAAAACGCAGGATTTAAATATATCAAATTTGGCATGAAATTTTGTGACCAAGTGCAATTTTGTGCCAATTTCCCCCCTCCCCAATCCGATGAAGGGGAAAAACGCGTCGGAAGCATAAATTCGATTTTTTTTATTACTGTTGATTGCAGGCCTGGGTTTAATTGCCAGATAACTCTCCAAGGATAAACAATAGATTTAGTAAAAATGCTAAATTCAAGTCAAAGATTAATATTTCGTATAACTATTATACACCAATGCCATGTAAGGTGTTCTCTATTCTAACAACTTTATTACAGAGTATACGAGAAAGTTTTGGTGAGACCATTCCCTCTGTTTCATTTATTTATTTATTATTATTATTTTTAATTTATTATTATTATTATTATTATTATTATTTTGCTGCCTTGGCTGATTGCAAATGAGAAAATTACTTGCTTATTAACCCTTTAAAGGGCCATTTTTTTCTAGTCATATTATGTTAAAATATTTTCAGGCTTGAAATTAGAATAAGAAAAGGGATTCATTTAGCTTATTAGATAAGTTTAATTTGATTAATTAATAATTTTGGTTAATTAATAATTAAGTAACAAATCAAGACATATCATTTTGTCTGAGATGAAGAACTGAAGCATCTAAGTTTCTGACTTACTAAAAAAATGTGTCAGAACTGATGTCAACCTACATAATTTCATACAAAGATTGATAAATTTGGTGGGAAGCAAACTTCCCACGGCCCTAGAAAGGGTTAAAAAAATTACAACTTCTATAACATTCTCTCCAATATATTATTACATATGTTATCGTTAAAATATGATTTTTTTTATTTCATAGATTGTGTTTAGTTATTTCATAACAAGGAATTCTATGAAACAATTGAATTATACAATTTGACATCGACATGTATATAATAATGAATGTTTCCTTGTGTGTTCCTTTATACAAATCTATAGATTCTATTCCAATATTAATAACATTGCCACACGTTTTCTTCAAGACAAAAGAATAATAATTATAAACTTTTCGAAGTTCGCAAATTAATTAAAATTTCAGTTAATTATAAATTAATCAAATTTATTTATGTTTTTTCCAATTATATCTTCTTAATATATATTTGAAATAAACTTCATAATTTTGAAACGTGTTAGTTGTTGAGAATGGTATCTAAGCATCCTCCCCTTCTCCAAATTTCCACACCACACAAGCAGAAAGACATTTGACTTGCGATCAGATTTAACTTAAACCATATCCATATATGCATTAAATCTTTTGCAGAATCGGGACACGAACTCGGAATCTTTCAGAGCCTTGGTAGTCGGGACCTGATCACTAGGCTAATTTGTAGAAATTTCAGGCCTCTGTAGTCCACTTATATGAGCAAGGAGTTTAGTTATGAGCAAGGCAGGAGATCCAAGTGTTGAAGGAACCAATTCCACCCTAGCTCTTGTCGAAGTTGGTCATGGCAAGATACTGAAGGCAAAAAACTCTGCAGTCCGTCTCTACCGGGGATAGGACCCTGGCGGGGCTGGTCACTCCGTAATTCTAACTCATAAGGAAATGGTTTTAATTTGTTCTCATCAACGTTTACTTCAGACCATTTCAGAATTCGGACTGTGAAAAGGCGAAAATCTTACCTGAGAAGTAGGCGAAGGGTGGGTTGTGAGGCATTCCCTCTTCCATGAGCCCTCCTCTGAGGGGTCGCATCGTCCTCCGAGGATTTCGGAAGAAGTGCCTTCTTGCTCCCAGACTGCTCAGTTGTTTCATTCGACGCTCCTTTGATCGTCGGTTCTGGAACCACACCTGAAACATGCCAACGAGTTAAATTCACCAGAAAAGAAGAATAAAAAGAATTCATGCATGAAACATCTGAGATGACCATATAATGAATGTATAAGATGTTGCAAATTAGAGCGAGTTGACACAAAAATTTCGCTAAACTGAATTCAGGCGATGAATTCATTACGATTTCTGCACAACTGAACATTTTTCGGACTTTTGGCGAGGTTTTCGATGCTACGTGGCGAAATTTCGGTGATTTGGTGACAGACTCGATGTGTATTTGGTGACTTGGCATAGCGAAAATTTCTCATTTTTTTTTTTCGGTTTAGTTTAGTTTATTTATATAAACGTCCCGTTTGGGGCTAACACTAGGGCTATTTTGGGACGGACCTCGTAATTTTGAACCGCGGTCAGATGACGAGGACAACACATGAGCTGGCACCCCCCTCTCCGCACCACACCACACCAGTGGGAGGACGTTTGGTCAGGACGGATTTAACGTGCAACAGACCCTCTTATACGACAGTTCTTCGGTGGAATCGGGTCTAGAACCTGAAACCCTTCGATTCCGAAGCCGAGACCTTACCACCAGGTCACCGCAACCCTTCATTTTTTTTTTTTTGGAAAATTAGGGAATCTATAAAAGCCTTGATGCAATTGCTGTTGCGCATCCATTCAGTAATTGTGACACTATACATCGGTGCTTGGATCGATCAAGAAGCAGCTGCTGAGCTTGGTCAAGAATATAAGTTGGTTTATGGAGTAGTGCTTTGAATTTTCCAATTCTGATAAAGCCGACATCAAAGCTTTGAGTCAAAAATTTAAAGCTCGAGTGCATTGATTCGTTAGCTGGTGAGTCAAGGGTTTCTGCTTCATAATATGGTAAATGCTTAATATTATTAAACTTGATCTAAAGTTGGACAGTTTTGAGTAAAATTGGATGCAGACTGACTGTACGCTTTCTTTTTGCTGGATTTCGTTCAAAATGCTCTTTTACTAACATCGTCTATTGGCTAATTCACCATTGGCACTGCAGACTAGCACTGTCGTAATTAAAAACGGTGTTCTATCTGTACTTATTCAATTTTGTTTTGTTTTGTTAGACAATTTCATTCTTATCTTTTTTGTCCTTTTCTTTTATTTTAATATCTCTCTGTTATTCAAAATTCTAGCCATTGTTTTTATGTAACTTTTAACGATTTTTTTTCTGTATTCCTTATTTATCCTGCAATTTTAGCTGCTTGGTATTTTTTTAACCCTGTAACACCTGGAAGTAAGAACTTCAGTGCAAAAGTTTACCCGCTCACAAATTGGCACATTTTTATTGCTTATGACTGTATGCTTGGTATATATTTAATCCTATTTTTTAACTTAATTTTTGAGCTATTCATGATTTTTGAACGTATTTGAACGTTTTGAACGTATTTTCATTCCTTTGTTGACTGCATCTCATTATCTTTTAAATACCCTTCCTGTGTGAAGTCAAGTTTAGTTTCGAATATTATATATGGACCTCCTGATACGCCATTACAATATACCCATGACCCATATCTACAGCTTGTAGTTTGAGTGTGAAAAACTACTTACTTCGTTTTCCAAGGTCACTTTGATTTTTAATTACATCTAATAGATAATAATTGGGAAAACAGAGCTTCACTCGGTAGTTTTTTTTTTTTTCTTTTGTAAAATCGTGTTTTTTTAGAGAAAATTTTTAGATACGAATCACTTACTGATTATATATGAATATTTTTCAATCTTGCCTCATCTCACATCCATCAGCGCCATCTTATAAAATTTTGAGGAAAAATGTGAGTAAATTATCATCCTGTGGCAACAATACAAGTACCACAAAAATTTACGAGATGGCGCTATATACCATAATCAGCATGAGAGCAGATAAAGAAAAGTCTCTAATAGTTAGTTATAAAAGAACGTTTTTTTATGTGTGTAAAATCACTTTTTTTTCTGGAAAGACAGCTATACAAATACACTTAAAAGGCAAAATCTTATCTGAATATAAAATTTGATCCAAATGATTAGAGCTGTTTCCAAGATACACGAGATTAGTTTATATATAAATATACACAAGAATGTCTGGTTATAGTTCCAAATTTGCTGAATTTTTTGTCAATATAAAAGGGAAAAAAAAGGAGAAATGTTTGAAAATTGTAATTATTCCTTTTTAAAACTGTTTATATAATTATATAAGAAATATATATAAAAAAACTAAATAAGAAATTAAAAAAAATTAATTATGAATTTTTTTGTGTGTGTGAATATACTGTAGAAAGGAAACTATTACTTTTATTCGAAACAGTATATTCGGCTAGATTAAATGAAAACAACAAAGTACTTAAATATTCTAATTTCAATGTTTTATTTCTTATTTCTCTTTCAATAAATCTGCATTCGATAATTAAATATTCCAAACATCAGCGATTTAAAGATGCATGGCAAAATGCAGATAGAATGCGAAATAAAAAATTCAATAGAAAAGAAATTATTTGATCATTTCGCATTAATAACATCTAATAATTAATAAGAATCACATGAAAAATACAAGCAAAGTTTTCTTTCTTTCGAATTATTTGAAAAAATATAAGCTTTTTATAAGAAGAACAAAGGCGCTTTTTAAAGAGTCAGAGCTCATTAATCCTTTTAAAATATTCGACTCGTTTCAGATCAGAATTAGCTTAAAAAATTTCATTTACTAACAATAACGAATGTGTTCCTACGTCTCCGGATATTTCAAAAGAATACGTGATCAATTATTAAACTTCTTTTAAGGCGAAACATTAGAAATCGCTGTCTAAAATATTAAAATATCTACAAAGCAAGATACCAAAGCTCATGTTTAGCCTCATTATTATGCAGCCGAATTCATTAGAAAAAAATAAAGTCTGCAGTATACTTTTATATTCCAGCTTTAATTAAACACAGATTTAAACAAACAAATAAAGAAAATTGGCAACCAAAATGCACCTACAAAAAGAACTGTTTTTTCATTCGATGAAGATTAATTTGTTAATAAATGATGAGCATTATTCGAGGTTTTTATTATAAAGACTAAGGGTAGGTGGGAGAGGGGAGAATGCTGAAATCAAATGATAAACTCATTAAGTAGAGATAAAATTGCGATTCTTGTTTGGTAAATTTCCTTACGGATGAAATTAGTCAGTTCTCTGTAGATAGTCTATCGGCTAGATTTTGAGAGGATTTGAAATATTTGTGATTGAAAAGTATTCAAATCAGATTAAATTTCAAATTAATAACACTGAAAAATTTTCACGAAATAAGATTTTTGATTTTAATTCTTCTTTTTGCTTAGTTAATATAAAAATAGAAAATAATACAATCATCAAAAAATTCGAGACTTTGGCGAATCGCCATGTCTCAATTCTCTCCTTAGTTCAAAACATAAATTTTTGAAATTAAATATGTCTGTCTGTCATCGCGGTAACTCAAAAACATTTTGAGTTACGTAGATGAAATTTGGTATATAGTCTTCCCACCAAAATTTTAGATTTATATCATATTTTGGAAACAATTTATTCACAGGAAGTCTGTCTGTCTGTCTTCATGATAAAGTGAACACGAGAACTACAAAACGGAAAGAGCTAGATGGATAAAACTTGGTGCACAGTTTAAACAGTCCGCTTGGTTTTTACCGTCTGTCAGTCTGCACTTTAGCATTTATGTACATAAAAAGGAATTGATTCAGATAATGGTATTTTAGCGTTTGATTTCTAACTAAACTTGGTTTTGTGCCATGAGTGTTTCGGTTAAGATGAAAAAAATACTTCAAAATCCATATTTTTTTATAATAGACAGCGAAGTACAAAACGCTCATGTGTTGGATTCTGAAAATAAATATATGACCACTCGTGGCATTCATGGACATGTTAAATGTATATTAGAGAATATGCAAGAACACTTTACGGAGGCCAAACCTTTCTTCTTAGTTAAAATTTTTCTCCATTACAACACATTAAAAATTATATATGAAGGCCGAAAAAGTATATAGTCTTTTTTCATAATAAAAGGTCAGCATCTATGAGCTTCTGTTCATTGATCATTAAACTTAATTTTCGTATTTCGTAGAAAGAGCCTTTGATCACATTTTAATAATGACATCTTAAACTGAAAATAAACGAGAAAATCGACAGGAGAGAAATTTAAGATTTTTATTTCCTCGTATATAAATTACGTAAAAATAAAAGGGAGTAATCTCCAAAAAATTCGATCCTGAGGTTTCGAGGAATCTGCATCTCCCCAAGTCTGAAAGCAACATCTTTTTAGAATCATGTCTGAACAATTAACTGGAAATGCTTTGAGCTAAATTGATGAAATTTGGTATGCGTATCAAATTTAGTAATCCTTTGAACGAATTAATAAATAATTTGAACGAATTATTAAATGAAGTTTCCAACACATACTTAAAATTTAGAATGATGATCTGCACCAAAGTATGAATAAAATTCACAAAGGAGTAAACAGTGTTTCGGATTTCAATGTCACACGTGTGTAAACACAATAATTAAAAAACCCATTGACATAGACAAATGAAATTTGACGTACAATTTTAGCATCTAAACAGTAAAATAACTGTTTATTGTATAAAATTACGGATTCATAGAAAAACGATAACTCATTTACGCAGCAATTTAACCAATGAAATAATATGATCACTTTATCAAAATTGCAGTTTTACGTCATATTTTAGTTTCAACCGGATGAAAAATAAAAGTGTCGAAAATACATACTCGATTTTCTTCTCTATATCAATTCTCATAAATTTCGCATTTGAAGGACTCTGACAATAAAAATCTGAGCACTCGTGTACGACCTTTCTCATAGTCTGGAATTTAATCTGAAGGATGGGAGAATAACTCCTCTATTAGAAAATATGTTAGAAAATTTCCAGAAAACTAATCTATGTTTTATATGTTCACAACAAAATAACACATTGAAGGCTTTAACTCATCCTGAGGCACAAAGAAAAATCTGAATGACCGGATAGTCGTGACAGCATTGACGAAAACTAGGGTTAAGTCCTAAGGGCCATCACCGTCACGGTACACTCTTTCCCGTGGGAAGCTGATCCCGTCATCGGCAGAAAGTAATTGAACCCCCACCATTTATGTACCTATCAAGGTGGCCAGAACAAACCACCATATTGGAAGCTCTCATTCTCATTTCTGAGATTCTTCCCGGTGGAATATTAATAAAGCATAAGCTGAATTACTTTTATCCTGCTTTGGTGTCACAGAAGAAGTGAAATACAATGAAAAACGGAAATAGAAACTAGAGTCTTAAGATCCATCTCCTCCTCTAGGAGGTAGGTCCCGTCATTGGGGTAGAGGTCAAATCGAATTCGCACCACTGCTGCGTCAACCATGAAAGTAAGAACACGTTAATTTATCAAGCTTATTTCGGAAAACTGAGAAGCATAACCTTAATGAGTTGCTCCACAAAGATTTGGAGCTGTTCACTGTTCTGCCCGAGTGCCACACATGCACCGATTTATCGAATATTGATAGTTGTAAGCAAAAAATAAACCATTCATAACTATTGTAATTCAATATTAGAATTACTTCGAGATAGTCAAGTATTCAATGGATTTTCATTTGAATCAAAATAAGAAAATACTCCCAAAATAGAAGATGTCATCTTATTAGATAGTAAAGAAAATGAAACAGTTAAATGATTAATACTGCTCTCTCTGTTTGCGAAGAACACTAGCCTACACTTCAAGCATTACATGTTACAATCCCTCAAAATGAGGTAGAATCAGTCATCAGCGATAGTCCCAGAGAGCGACATTACTTTTATTAATCCTTTGTGATCCATTGATTTTATTAGAGTGCTAGTAGCCAGGACGAAGTTAATTTATATAACGAAATAAGTTAGTTTGGAAAAGTAAAAACATCAATTTTAGGGAAATTAAATTCTGAGTTTTTTGTCCAATGGTACTGGATAATAGACTTGTTCAACTAAACTCTGATGTCCAATAATTATAGATAGTGGATATCAAAAGCTTAAACACACCAGAATAGTGAAAGCCTGCTTAAATATAACTATTTCGGAATTACATATACTCTGTCTAAAGACACCCAAGGAATTGAGAATGACCTTTGGCCACGACAGAACTGAAACGAGAATTATAACGGACCACGGTACAACCTTTAGAAAAGGTGCGTCATGTCGTCGTTGGAGGGTACCCGCAACAAAAAATTTTCTATATTCAACAAAATAATGAGAACCAATCACTATACTACACACTTCTCATTCTTTTATCTGAAGTGGTCTCTGATAGGGACAGCTTGCTTATAAGACAGTTTCTCTTTCACTTTCTAATATACCTTTTCCCTGGTTGTATAATAAGAAGCACAGGTAAAAATTTGGGTTCTGAGATAATTTCTTATGAATAAAAAGGCCTGTTATATTTCCATATCGAGCAAAGCAATCATATAATATGTCTTCAGGAATATTTTAACATTTATGTTAAATCTATTTTTAACCGTTTAGCGACCTTCTTAGATGCCTTAAGATGATGCCCTGTTCCGAGTTTTAGCCATTGGCCATTTCAGTTCACTGCTTCTAAATAGGGATTTGAGTTGTGTTTTTGGTATTTTGGCAAGGCCGCGAATGGCAAGCCTACTCATATTTTTATTTTCATATTACCGCACATTAGAATTTTGTGCTTCATAGGAAATAATGAAAGTCGAATATACATTTTTCTCACCTTTCAAAACCAAAACTTGATACAAAACCAAACCTTGACTAACTGAAGCCAAAACTTGACACAAGATTACAATTTTAGTTGTAAAATAACATGCCAGATTTCATTTATTTGAATCGTTGCATTTTTGAGTTCTAACTTTTACATGCATGCAAAAGTACAGACAGGCAGACAGTCAACTCTTTGAAAAATTTGGTTAAAAATTTGATTAGGATTTACACTTCAGACGCTAAATCTGTGAACCGAATTTTATTCTTTACTAGATGAATACTTTTTGCAGTTATATTCAATTGTAATTGTATTCACCGACAGACTACCTATGAAGGATTTTCACTTAAAATTCGACAGAAATGTACAAATTTGTTGCAAGCACCACTTTTCAATTTTCGTACTACACGTTTTTAAATTATCAAATTAACAGATAGACAGAGAAACAGACATAGAGACATAAGTACAAGATGTATTTTCCAAGATTCAGAAAGTTTTTGAAATCTACGGATTCGTCAAAGTCTTGATGACAAAGTTTTTATCCATTTCAGAACTTTGTATTCATGGACTAAAAAAAAAATAATAAATAAAAATAGAAATTCTAATTAATTTTAAAACTCTATACTCTTTAATTCAAGAAGATATCTCATATTATTACTATGTTCAATACGTAGAGGAAATGCATAATTTAAAATACGTATATAATAAAAATCGTTTGCAACTTCCTATGAAACATTTGTTCAAAATTTACAAAATAGTTCAAAATTTGATTCAAATAGTTCAAAATTTGATTTTATATTATAGTCTGAAAATAAACCATTTTTAATGAGATAAGAATTTTATAAAAACCTTATGTCATCTGGAAAATCTTATTTGTCGATTTTCCAAAAAAATAAGAGAAACGAAAACTCGATATAAGCTTCGATGGAGTTTCACAAAAACGTCTTTCAGTATACTTTCAACCTCTGTAAAATATCATCAGAAATGTATTGAAAAAAGAGGATATTACTTTAGTGGTGATACAATGACCCAAACAATTGAGAGTATACCTTACTTTTACTTGATAAATCTGAGTTTTATCATAAATAACACATTACTGAGAAGTGCAAACATGTTTTTATTTTTACACATAATAAATGGTTTAATTTAAAGTAAAAATAAAGAACAACCAACAAAAAACTGCTAAAATGAAAAAATTCAGAAGCATTTTAAATAAACATATGCAGATTTTTGCCTCAAAAAATTGAGAATACACCAATGAAATTTTTGTTATATCTCGCAAACAAAGAAATTGTTAATATTTAGTTGCATGTCTTTTGGCTTTTATAATGGCCTCTAAGCATCGTGCTACCGATTCGACCCACTTTTGGTGGTGTCTGTAGATATTTCATCTCTTTTTTTCTTACAACGCTTATTTTAAATTGCTTTTGTTTCTAATTTTGTGTTTTTGGACCACTGCTTCGAGTGTGGCCCACAGATTTTCAATGACATTGATGTCAGGGAATTGTGGTGGTGTGTGTAACTGCTGTCACAATCACAATTTCGCCAACATCAGTGTCATGGAATATCAGTGGGAAACACACGAAATAGTGGTCCAAAAACCCAAAATTAGAAAGAAAACCCATTTAAAACAAGTGTTGCAAATATAACGTATGCATTTATTATTATTACCGTATTACATTATTATTTACATGACTAGGGGTATATGGTCTTCATGAAATTTTTTCGCATATTCCTGAATAACGATGGTATCTCCCTCCCCCAGCATAAAAGTTGAAAAACTTGGGAAAGGTCATGAAGGGCAAGAGTGCTCAGATTTTAATTTTCAGAGTTTCACAAAAGAAAATTTTGCGCTTCATTAGGATAATAAAGAAAACTGAACATGTATTTTGGATGTTTTTTATTGTACAACTGAAACCAAAATTTGATGCTGAATTACAATTTTTACAATAAAAACATGTAGAAAGTTTCATTTATCTCAGTTATTGCGCTTTTGAATTATCGCGTTTATATATTTCTGAAAGTATAGACCGACAGAAGACCAATCACTTGTTGGATTCAGCTGAAAATCTGATAGGCGTCTGCCTTATAGATGTTAAATTGTTGTACCGAATTTTATCCATTTAGCTCCCTTAGTTTTGTGGTAATCGTATCAACTTATATTCGAGCAATCGGACAGACAGACAATCTCTGAATGGATTTTGCTGAACATTTGATATAAATCTACGTATTTAGTGTAAAGACCATATACAAATTCCAGTCTTCAAACTTACAGTTTGTTTGAATCTGCATGCTCACAGATACACAGGCAAGCGAATATAATCTTAAAAATATCTTTTTTCGGACTCTCATGAAGGTATCTGAAACGGTATCATGCGGTATCTGAAACGTAGAGATTCGTCAAAATTTTGATTTCGAATTTTTGACCATTAGAATATATTCGCTTTGTATGTTTCGTGTTGGAGAAAGTTAAAAATTATTCATAGATTCATAATAATACATGATAATGCTTTTTTGTATTAACCGCTTAACTGTTTTGCCCGTATGCCATACGTGCATCGATTTATCGAATTTTGATAGTTGTAGCAAAAAATAAACCATTCATAACGATTATAATTCAATATTAAAATGGCTTCGAATACATAGACAAGTCAAGTATTCAATGGACTTCCATTTGAATCAAAATAAGAAAATATTCCCAAAATAGAAGGTGTCATCTTATTAGACAGTAAAGAAAATAAAACAGTTAAGTGGTTAAGTAATATTGTTAAAACAGAAAGAGCAAAAATAGAAAGTATCATAATCGTCAAAAGGTGTATAGGTCAAAATAAATTGGATGGATTGGTTGGATTTATAATAATAAATGTAATACGGTAGTAGTTGTTTTGATCTCATAGCATTGCCTTTTTCCATCTAATTATTGGATTGAAGAAATACGTTGTATTATTGAATATGATGACAATTTTAATGTTTTCAAAAACGATGAATTTTCTCAAAATATTTATGGTTCTTGATTACAGCATAAGAACCTTCATACACATAGCAAAGAATTCAAACTCCCATTGGCTACAATTCCTGTATACTATTATTCCTTCAAAATTTATTGATTAAGATTTTTTATTGATTAAATATTTATTCTTCCTTATGTCTCGTTGTGTTTTTCAGCGATTATTTCAGACTTGTTAACCTTTAAAATTTTTGACTGTAATTACGATTTTTTTAAAAAAAAATTAAGAATTTATTTGCATTTATTTTTTCAAATAGAAATAAATAAATTCTTTATAAAAAATGAATTTATTTATAGTTTAATTGCAATAAAACTCAAGAGAAATAGATTTATCGAGAAAAATGAGAAAAGAAAGTCCAATTACAAGCTTTATCATATTAGCCATGAACTGTTTTGATTTTTTTTTATTATCTAATTAAGATGGCGCATTCTATTTCAAGAAAATTTGAAATTTTCTAGAAATTGGTAATTTTTTTCTTTTAGCAAGCTCTTTAAAAAAATATTTGAAAATTTAAAATGACGGGGCATAGAAAGAGCAGAAAGTCCATTATTAAAAACTTCTTTCCAATTTAGTAGCTATGGGTCTTCACATTTTCCCCGAAATGCAATTGATTTAAGAACGATACATTCACTATTTCTGAAAACTTATTGCATATTACATTAGCGCAACAGGTGTGATGTAACCACATGTTCTACCTACCCACTTAAATCATTACTTCCTACCAATGAGAAAACGATTTTTATCGCATGCGAAGTCCTTCAAAATTTGAAAGCTTTATCTTCTGAGCTCATCGAGTTAGTACGACGACATTTCTTCAAATTTCTGAATGTACTGATTTTTGCAAAGATAAGTGAAAGATAGCAACGCAGACAGCTTTCTCATGAAGCTTAAACTACTAGCCTAACAAGATCTGCCAAGATTAGGATCGACGGCCTTTTGAGAAGCCTTGTTAGAAGCCGAAGTGTGCTTGCAGCAGCTGACAGGTTTGGTTCATCCATGCCGGTCTGTGCATATAGAACAGAAAAAAGAAAACCTGAATGTGACAATCATCTGACAAAATTAAAGCGACTTTTTCTGAAAGAACAGGAGACACAATAAGATGAAGTGGGGTAACACCCTTTCGGTCATTGTTGATACATGTGGATTTTTCACATGCACTGTAAAACAAACTCCAGTTTGAATGTATAATTACTCTCTGATTCAAGCAATTGGTAATTCATAAGAATTGAATTTGCAATTCTTATTTCTAATTCCTTTATAAAATTGCCTTTTTCATAAGTATTTTCTGTAAGAAATTGCAGAAAAAAGATACTTTGATCGTAAAAAAAAATCAATATCGAAATTTTTATGAATATCAAGGTTTTGGACTTTTCCATATCTGAAAAATTACTTCGTTAGATGACATCTGTCTTCCAATCGTTGATCATGATTCATCAAGATCATGATTCACACAAATTATTGATCATGATTCACACAAATCGTTGATCATGATTCACACAATATTGTGTACTAAATTCTCAATAGAATTTAGTACACAATATTTGTATCAAAATTCTAGATTTCTATTGAATATTGGGTGAAAGAGTCGAGGGGTAAAACTTTCTTGGTGATTTTCTTAGTGGTGCTTTTTATTTTCTGTTCTTTCAAAATTCGGATTCTATTCTATTACATTAATTTAACTTACTTTAATCCTTTTAATCGTTTATATTAATCGTATTCTGAAGCATATCATGACAAAACGTTACTCATTTGGGAGAGAAGGACGAAGTTCATTTCCAAGCTCGACAAATATTGCTTCACAGTTTTGATGGAGCTGAACTAACATCATAATAATATCTAACAAATAGTCTCTTACTTATAGCCAATTTAAAATTTTATTTAAACCCTTTGCAGTTGGGAAGATAATTCGAAGCATAATTATTCACTTAATACATGAACCTGTTTATTACACCAAAATATAAATATATTTTTATTTATAATTTTATTTATAATTATAATTTTAACATTCTGTAGGTATTTTTAACAATTAAAAAATAAATAAAATGTCAATATGAGACACCGTCTTGAATGGTAGTCGAGAGAAAACATTCGACTGCAAAGGGTTAATTTGTATTTTATCTCATTTGTCAGCCAGTTTTGACTATATTCCCTTTAATATATACTGTTATATTCAATGTGAATTAGAATTGTATTCTATCTCATTAGTCAGTGAGTTTTGTCCATATTCATATTAATGTACTGTTATATTCATTGTAAATTAGAATTGCTTTCTATTTCGTTAGTTAGTCAGTTTTGATCACAATCACATTAATTTCCTGTTATATTCATTGTGTATTAGAATTATATTCTATCTCATTAATTAGTGAGTTTTGACCATATTTACATTAATAAGCTGTTATATTCATTGTGAATAAGATCTATATTCTATTTCTTTAGTCGGTCAGTTTTGACCATTATATTAATGCATTGTTACTTTCAATGTATTCTATCTCATTAGTCAGTCGTATTTGGTCATAATCACATATAGTGAGTGCATTGTTACAATCAGTATAAATACAATTTGTATTTTATTTCATTAATATGTCGTATTTGATCATATTCTTGTTTTATTCAATGTTAATGAAAATTGTATTCTATCTCATTAAATTCTCGATTTTGACCATATTCACGTTAGTGTGTTGTTAGATTCAAAGTGAATAAAAAGTATATTTTATCTCATTAGTCTGTTGTGTTTGGTCATATTCACGTTAATTACACGTGCTTTTACATTTAATGTGAATAAGAAATGATTATATACGAGTTCAAGTTTTACAAATCTGCTTAAGAGAATGCTTTCCCACCGGTCAGCTTTACGTCTCAAAGGCGTTTACCAGAAGAGGCCTCTGAACTTTTTGACCACAGGTCAGTCCTATACATCATCAACGAACTGTAATTACACGGTAGTCCCGTCAAGAAATAATTTATGGGTGTTTATGGGTATTCTGTTTGCAAAATATCTTGGTAAAGGGGGGTTAGAACAAAATCCAGAACCCTTAACCACTTGGTGGATTTTGAAGACAAAGACAAAGTAGGCAAATCAGATAAAAAGCAATGTAAGAAAACATTCTTTCAAAGACCTTCTAATAAAGGAAAAGAAAAATGAGCGCGGTGAAAAAAAAGAAGGCAGAGAAAAAAAGAATTCATCCATCAAAATACTGGACGTGGAACCCCGCTACGTAGAGCACGAATATACCAAGCAGAACGTTGTTGTGCACCTTCCCAAGTGGGTAAGAGGAAGGGGGGGAAAAAAAACCTAAGATGGTGAAGTAGAAAATAAAAAAAAAGTAAGAAAGAAAATAAACCAGTGGCGGTTTCTTGTTCTGTCCGCAACCCTTCCTTCAGTCCTACCTTCTCTGCATGCCAGAGGAGGTTCGGTTCGGAAAAAGAAAAAAAAAAAAAAAAAAAAAAAATGATTAACTGGTCCATTGGTTTTAGGGCAGTGCCGCGCTTCCCAGCTGAAGGTTCGGCTTCGTCACTTGACAGCCAGTGCAGTAAATCACGGCAGTCGGCATTTCTGAGATCGAGTCGGAGATGGAGCGGAAAATGCTGAGAGATCAGGTAAGGACGCATCGGTTTCACTCGGATGATAGGACGAACGACAAAGAGGACAGAGATGGTTGAATCAATGCTCAGACCCGCCGAAAGCGATAAGAAAAGTGTATTGATTTAGAACAAAGTGTCTAGATCTTTTTATTTTTTATTTTGTGGCTCTCTTTTTCCAACAGAAAAATTCCAACATCCGAAATTCAAGAGAACTGAGAAGAATTGGTAAATTAATAAAAAAAATAATTGATGATAAATAAAATTAACAATACTAATTGGGGGAGTTTCGGATATCTTCAGTAGTTTTACTCGGACAAGAAAATGAGCAACGGAAAGATAGAAATTGTTCAATCAATATTCAGACTCCCTGACAACGATGAGAAAAGTTGATTTAGAACAATATTTCTTTTTTTTTTATGTTGCGATTCTTTTTCTAATAGAAAAATTTCAACATCCAAAATTCGTAAATTAATGAAGGTTGTTAAAAAGTAACTGATGATAAATAAAATCAATGTCAATAATTGGGTTAGTTTCGGATATCATTAATAATTTTACTTGTATAAGTGTATGAGCAACGGAAAGTTAGAAATTGTTGAATCAATGTTCAGACCCACTGAAAACGATCAGAAAAATCTATTGATTTAGAAAAAGGTTTTTTTTTATATTGTAACTCCCTTTTTTTTCCAATGGAAAAATTCCAACAATAAAAAAATTATCAAGAGAATTAATAATTAATTGATGATAAGTAAAATTACCATTGGGTGAGTTTCGGATATCATCAATATTTTTACTCGGATAAAAGTATGAGCAATTGAAGATAGGAATTGTTGATTAGAATTTCAAACTTGCTGGCAACGCCAAGATTTAGAACAAATTTTCGGAATTTTCTAGAACTCTTTACTTATTTTTTTAAGTGGAAAAGTTCCAATGCCCAAAATTAGTAAAATAATCAATAATTGGGCGAATTTTGGATATCATCAATTGTTTTATTCCGATAAGAATATGAATAACGGAGAGGTAGAAATTGTTGAATCAATTTTAGACCCGCCTATAATAATGAGAAAATTGTAATGATGTAGAACAATATTTCTAGATCATTTTTAATAATGTGATTTTTTTCAACAAAAAAATTTTAATATCCGAAATTTGTAAATTAATCTAGGCAATATAGAATTAATTGATAATAATTAGTAATTAGACGAATTTCGGATATCATCTGTAATTTTAGTCGATTAAGAATATGAGCAACGGAGAGATAGAAGTAAATCAAATTTCAAACTTGCTATCAACGATGAGATAAGTGTATTGACTTAGAACAAGGTTTCAGATCTATTTTTGTATTGTCACTATCTTTTTCCAATAAAAAAATTCCAGCACCCAAAATTCGTAAATTAATCCAGTGAATAAAGAATTAATTGATAATAATCAATAATCGGGCGAGTTTCGGATATATCAATAGTTTTACTGGGATAAGAGTAGAACAGCGGAGTGGTAGAAATTGTTGAATCAATGTTCAAATTCGCCGACGAGGATGAGAAAAGTGTAATGATTTAGAACAACATTTCTAAATTTTTTCATATTGTGACTTTTTCCCTATGGAAAAATTCCAACACTCAAAATTCGTAAATTAATTAAGAGAATAAAGTATTAATTGGAGATAAATAAAATTAATACCAATAACTGGTTCGAGTTTCAGATATCGTCATTAGTTTCACCCAAATAAGAATACGAGCGCCGGAGAGGCAGAAATTGTTGAATCAAATTTCAAATATGCTAACAGTGCCAAGATTTAGAATAAGCCTTCACAATCCTCTATAACTCCTGACTCATTTTTTTCAAAATTCGTGAAATAATCAAGAGAATGGAGGATTAATTGATGAAAAATAAATTGATAATAATTCATAAATAAACTCATCATCAATAGTCTTTCAGAAAACTTTAATTATTTCACTTCTAGGTCATAATGATTTTCCAAACCTTTTTTTTTTTTTTTTTTTTAATACTGAGAATGTAAAATACAGAAGCCATTATTATGTAAAATACAGAAGCCATTTGATGTAAAATACATAAGCCATTATCGTGAAGATTTTTATTAAAATTTTTATTTCATTATATACAAAGACACCTAATTCATTTCCCATTCTATTTTTCAAAGCTTTAATCGAATGTGAAAAAACACTCTCAAACTTATTTTAAATTATAAAATATATATCTCTTTCTGTAATTACAAAATACATATGAAATTGAATCCTTATTGATAGAAAATAAAATGATTCAAGTGAATTAAATTAATGAGCCACTTTTAAAAGTAAGAATGAATTTCTTCATGATATAAGAAACTACTCACAAATACGGAAGAATTTGAAAGAACACGCGCTGCAAAATTTGGCGACTCCTCTATTCTTTGGAGTCACGAGTTGTAGTTTAGGCCTTTACTAACAAGAGACGGCTTTCGTCTTCATTAAATGATAAGCATCTGACTTCCGAAATCGCTCTAACCGTAGCTACAG
The DNA here is from genome assembly GCA_026543865.1 of Argiope aurantia. Taxonomy (NCBI): domain Eukaryota; kingdom Metazoa; phylum Arthropoda; class Arachnida; order Araneae; family Araneidae; genus Argiope; species Argiope aurantia. Next base: position 25,861 of record JAPMOR010007207.1, read on the forward strand.
GGTTAAGACCTCATTTGGAAAAGAGTTCCCAAGTCTAAGCGATTGGTGCTATTATATGATTTTATATAACAAATTAAAAGGTCGCAAGTTTTCGAATTGGCTTAACCATTTAATAATTGAAAACCGGTTCATTTTAACCTTTTCAAAATCAAAATGTAATTTTGGGATATCTAACAGTTGGCGATGCAGGAAGATTTGTTTATATAAAATAATCTTGTTCGATATTGTGATACAAAAATATACCTTCCGTACCTAAATTGAACATTAGAACATAATACATACCACCAAATTAAAAAGAGATAATTGAATCCATAATCCAAGTTTTCAGTATCATATAATAAAAAAATTATGAATATAAATAGTATTGAAATTTCTCATTTAAATTATCTCTTTGGAGAATTTCCCAACCCTTCTTTGTAAAGACTTTTAGAAACTTTCATGTACTTTTAGAGGGCTGCACAGAACAGCACAGTTTGTAAAAAGCAGTGAAAATTCTCTTCAGAATATGGAAAATACCTTGCTTTTAAAGAAATAAAAATTTAAGATTTTTAATTAAGATATGAAATAAAAATTTTGAAACAAATAACGGTATTAAAGAGAAATAAAATGAAGAAATACAAGAAAATTTGATTATTAAAAATATCGGATGACGCGATTTATAGAAGGTTCTTCCTTTCTATTGATAGAATTGGAAAGAATTATATCATTTGTTATCATATATATATATATATATATATATATATATATATATATATATATATACATATATATTACACACACACATATAACTTATTATTGCATGTAATGTAACAGTGTGTGTGTGTGTGCGCGCGCGCTTGTGTGTGAAAGTATGTGTGTGTGCGTGTTACAGCTAATAAAGAACACCCATTTTTAAATATTGATTTCCCTTTCTGCCTTTTTGTTTATTCTTTAAGTAAAAGCATTTTATTCACTTCGAATGGGTTTGGAAATCTTATTAATTTTCAATGTTTTCCAACATTCAGAAATATTTTTGATACCGTATATTAAGTATAAGGAGAACTGTTCTATAAAACTATTAAGTATAAAATACTTTGTTGCGATAAAGCTAATACTTTAAAAGATTGAAACCAGTAACATTTTCAGTTGATTAAATTAAAATTCAAATATAAAATAATCACAATTTAAACTTTTTTTTATTGTATTTTGTATTTCGCTGAATTCTAACTTATTTCTTAATAATTCCAACTGTGCAAGTGATGCAGTCCTTTAATCTTATTTTTCATCAAAAGAAGAAATTTATACGATTCAATGTTTGATGTAGAATGAAAACAGTTTGAATTTGATTGCAGAATCGAAATTGCTGAATAT
>JAPMOR010007210.1:0-13389 GCA_026543865.1 Argiope aurantia
CAAAATTTATAATATTATTTTTTATTGTTGCTATAAAATTTCAAACTACTTTTATTGTTTCATCAAATCTTTCACTCGAGCCTTAAAGTTAAAGTTATTATTTTTTTAAATGTTTATTTTTGGTATTAATTCCAAAGCAGAGTTTTCACTTTCGCTTTTGTTGGTTTGGCAATTGAAGGATTGTGGATTTTATCGATAGACTGTTTTGTATATGCTTTTATTCTGTACTCGTGTTCAAAGTACTGACATATATTATTTTCTGGTATCGATTAAGTTCATTTCTTTCTCCAATTTAAAAATCTAAGGTCAAAATGCTCAATTCAGATATATTTTAATGTTTTTTCCCCCCTCCAAAAAGGTAGGACGCATTGCGAACGTACAAAAAGTTATATGTGAATGAAATCTTAAAAACAATGTCAAAATTAGTTTTCCATATTTCGTTCTTGTGATCTTTCTCTCGAAAATGCACAATGATTTCGACCTAGCGCAACACGTGACATTGCAATGAAGCTCAATATATCAAAAACATGCATTAAAAAAACAGAGAGAATGGTCCTAACAAAATTTTCTCTCAAGCAAAGGTATTATTCGAGAGAATAGCTTGCATGGCATTTCCGTACATGGCATTTACGAAATATTAACCTTTGGCGAGAATTAAGCAATTTTACTAAATCTATCATGTGATCTTAGACGAGCTATTTGGCGATTACTCCTTGGTTTAGTTTAGTTACATTAACGAACCGTTGTAAAGCAAAACTAGAGCTATTTTGGGACTGACCTCGCAATTTTGAACCGCGGTCAGATGATGAGGCCGACATCTGAGCTGGCACCCCCCTCTCCCCACCAGCAGGAGGACGTTTGGCCCTAACGGCTTTAACGTGAAACAGGCTCCCTTACACGACGGTTCTTCGGTGGATTCAGGTCTCAAACCTGAAACCCAACGGCTCACGAGCCGAGACCTTACCACCAGTGTATTAAAAAATGGAATTTATATTTTAAATGCGAATTTATATTTAGAGACTATTTATTCCATACCTATTGAAAACAAAATTTGACATAAAAATACATTTGTAGTCATAAGATACATTGCATACATTTGTATAAAATAGATACATTTGTAGGTACAAAAATACATTTGTAGTCACATACTAAAAATGATATATTTATGTCATTGCATTTTGGAATAATCGGGTGTTCATGATTATGAAAGTAGAGACCGACAGAACGGCCATCCCTTGTTGGATTTGACTCAGAATTTGACTATAGATGTTAATTCAGAATTTTAAATTTACCGAAATTTATTTATCTAGTTCTCTTTGTTTTGCTGTAGTGATTACAATACTTTTTCTTTTGTGTACTTCAGATAAGAGAAAGTAAAAACTAATTAGATAATTAATCAAAAAAAAGTTTTACTTACTTCTTTTTTCAAAAAATCAAGCAAATACTTTCAGAAGATAATTTATAGAATATTAAATATTATCTTTTAAAATGATAGCTGTGACTTAGGATCTCTTTCAATTTTTTTTTAATATTGACTATTTTTATTTTCTCTTATGTGAAGCATACAAAAGGAAAATTTTGTGATCGACAAAAACTGCAATTTTGAAATTTTGACGAATATTTATATTTCAGATATCCTTAAACCTAAAAAAAAAAAAAAAAAAAAAAAAAAAAAAAAAATTGAATTTTACCTGTGAAAGCTCAAAAATTCTAGTAGTTAAATGACTATTAAATTTTGGAGGCAATTCAAGACTTTTTTTTAAAAAAAATAAAGTGCTCTCTAGGGGAGAATTTTCAAAACTTTAATGAAATAAAAAAAAAATCATGTAAAAATGAATCAAAAATTTAATATTTATTTATAAGAAGCTCGGAACATAATATTATATAAAACTCATTTTTATGTAACTCTAAAATGTAAAATTTTTTTCAATGTATCTCAAATTCCATGAATTTTTTTAAAAATTTCATTAAATTTTTAAAATTTACTATGTGATAAGTAAGATTTTTACCCTTCGTTGCTTTTGAAATGTATTGTTTATATTTTAAACATGTTTCAAAAATATTCAATTTTCAAGATTTATTGGTATACTTTAGTTCGAAATTTAACTGTAGAATCGAGCATTTCATATTATTTTAGCATAATTTTATGAAATTATAAATCTGATTTAGAAACGAATATGAAACAGTTTAAAAATGTAAACAATACAATGAATAAAGATTTTTAACATGATTAATTTATCTGACTATGATCTTTCGAACTAGAGGTTCGAATTTCCTCTTTTATGAATAGTAAAGAATAGAAACTTTAAAAATAGCCAGTTACGCCATCTGTCTTTTGAATTTAAAGTCAGCAAAAAAAAGGGGGGGGGAAACAATGCAACATAAACCAGACCAATGAGGGCAACGCCTGACAACCTGAGTTGATTAATCCCATTATTAAAGAAAAAAGGTACTCATCTCGTCCTATGCCATACTTCCGCATAATTTCGATAAAAATCGGCACGAAAAAAATAAACCCTTCGAGTAACTGGAAGACTTAAAAGAATGCCATCTTTTAAAGATTTTTCTTCATTGCAAACAATCGAACCCTGCCCTTGGTGCAAATTTCGATTGTTTTCACCCAAACTTAGTCCCGTGGCCGCTTATTAAACTCATTACCTGTCAAAGACCAAATCCTTTGTCGAATCAAGAGATATTTTAAATTTTGCGTTGTCTAATCTGATGAGGACGCGCGACCACCTGACGAATTTTAATGGCAAGATTGTCCATTTCTTTTCCTATCCGTTTTCGCCCCCAATATCCTGGTGATGGTCATCGTCAACAAAGGAAAAGGTGTGTGCATTGTCTTCCAAGTTCAGATTTAAGGACCGAAAGGACTTAAAGAGAGTGCATGATTTGCCTGAGAATAGAACAGGAAGACAAGGGGCAAAGGGGAGTATGCGTGCGTTGAGCGCAACGCACCAGCGGTTATTGGTTACAAGTTGGACCATCATTGGGTGTTTCGCCCCCGCTGGCCACTTGGGCACGCGTCTGACCGGTCAAAGCGTAATGCAACAGGTGTTTTACAGATTATTGGGTGAAACGGAAGCTGGCTTGCTATGAAGGAAGGGGTGGCCGCGGGAAAAAAAAAAAAAAAAAAAAAGTGATCGTCAACTGGATTAGAAAGAGCAGGTGTGGGCGTTTGGAACTTTCGTTCCTCACGATTGGGTTCACTGTCTTGCGGTTTGCTAAAGAGATTTCTTTTGCCTGCTGCAACATGTGCCCTTTATTCTTTTTATTTTTATAAATTACTCAAATTTTAGTTGTGGAGCTATATCCAATTCCCTACCCCCAAACGCTATTTATTTTTTTAAAAAACAAATGCGATTTTTTTTTTGTTACATAATAAAAGCTTTTTCAGAATAGAAAAACAACAAAAGAAAAAAAAATTACCATTTAAAAGGCCGGCATAATTTAAGAATGAGAAATATATGAAATTTTCTTTTTAACATTTCATCACCCAAACATATGCTTATATAATATCGCTAAAATATCAATATAAAATGTATTGTTAAATAAGATAATATTTAATGGGCTTAGGGGAATAAATAAATTCTTTACAAAACTTTTCTCAAAAGAAAATCTCTTTTAGATTTAAATGCTTTTGAAATTTTTCATACATCTTAATTTTTCAAAAGATTACATAATATTCTTAATAATGATTTTTATTCAATATTAAAATAAAACCATATATGCATTTTAGGTTTCGACTTATTTAGAAAGTTAGAAGTGAATTTTAATTAATTTAAAAGTAAAATTTCATAACAGTTCAATGCGTGATTATAAAAGTATTTAAAATGGTTCCTAAAAAATTAATTTTTAAATGGAATCACTAAATACTACCCAATATTGTTTCAAATATATTTTATATGATATTAAGAGCGAATACGAAAAAAAAAAAAAATTCAATTCACCAAAAATAATTTAAAATTTAAAAAAATCATTTTTTTTTTAAAATTGTTTTAACTAAGTTTTTTTTAAAGATATTTGGCGCATTTATATTCTTTTAAATTTGTATATCATTTTTTGTAACTAATCGAATAATCTGAAAAAATGTCTACTATAATTCATCATTCCCTAGGTAAATATTAACAGATCCTTAGGTATGAATCAACCAAGGCTTTTATATTAATCAGACGATATTAATAAGTAGCCAAAATTCCAGGTGAATAATTTTTTTCCGTATTTTTTTTTCTTAATATTATATAAAAATACATATGGAACAATACTGGATATTATTTTGTGATTCCATTAAAAAAATAATTTTTAGGAACTATTTTAAATAGTTTCATACTCCCATATTGAACTTGTGTGTGTGTGTGTGAAATGCTGTTTGGGAAAGAGGTTGTCTTTTTATTGAATCGTGGCAATTTCTGTCGATAAATAATTCTAGACATTCAGGATTGTTTCTAAGTTCAAAAATTATTCTTTCAAAATCATATCAAAAAGTTCTTTCCACGGACAATTATAATATTCATTTTTTCGTGAGTTCTTTTAACTTGAAATTATATTTATCATAAGAATAAGTTATCGATCGGACTGAAGATTTTGTTTTAAAAGTGAATAAACTGACCAGATTACTTGCATGAGATACAACATCTGATAACCAGTAGGAATAATCTCCCCCAAACTTTCTCGCACAACTCTTTATTAAAGGCGTTATTCCCCATTCCCTGCAAAAATATTATGAACCTTAAAGAACACCTTGCATGGTTTGACATATAATATTTAGGAAATACTAATCTTTGGCTGGAATTGAACATTTTTACAGAAACTATAGTGTGGTTTTTGGCCAGTTTTTTTCAGCTATTAATCCTCAATTTGTGTTTTAGATGCGTTTTCCCCGTCCGATTGAAACCAAAAATTGTAGTCACAAAATTACATATTAAATTTGATGTATTAAGCTACTGTGTTTTTGAATTATAGAGTTTATATGTTTCTGAAAGTATAGACTGACATACGGTCATTCCATTGTTGGATTTAACTCAATATTTGAGAGGTACATATACTATAGATGCTAAACTTTTGTATCGAATTTTTTTCTATCGAGCTCTCTTTGTTTTGTAGTTTTCGAATTAACTTATAATCGAACAGCCGGACGAATATGTTTCCTCTTAATGGATTTTGCTCAACATTTCATAAAATTCTAAAATTTGGTGTAAAGAACTGATCAAATTTCATCCGTATAATTCAAAGCATTTTTTTTATCCATCTTTGTTACAGACAGAACAGCATTTTTCAAAAATGTCTTTTTTTTTTTTTTTTTTGAATTTATATATATTTAAAACGTAGAGATTCATCGTAATCTGGAGTTCGAATTTTCGGATAATCATAAATTTTTTTCTGTGCTATGTATACGAGAAAATAAAAAAGGAAAAATCAAGAAAAAGTAATTAAAGAGAATGGTAAATAAATGTTGATATTCAAGATGAAATTCATAGAAAATTTTGTAATTTCTCATCGAGTTGTAGCCCACTCCAATCTACGATCCTGTAGTACTTAATTCAAAGACAAGAAGAAAAAAAATCGAAAATTATATTCGATTCAGAATAAACTTTGTCGCAGCAAAAGTTCGTTATATTTGGTTAGTAAACAATTGTAGTACAAAAATGCAATTTTATCTATGAAGTTAATCGAAATGATAACTAATAATTGAAAAAAAAAACAGATACCTAAGAAATTCAATATACAATAAATCCATAACCCCGGGGGGGGGGGCACCTCGAAATGAGGATGAGAGGCTTCCGGAATGGTGGTTGGATCTCGCCACCCTAGAGGGTACACAAACAGGTGGGTGATCTGACTCCTCCCATCGATGATGGGACGTACTTCCGTCGTGGAGGGTTGTACCGTGGCCGGTGATGGCCCTTAGGACTCAACCACAGTTCCCCCAGTGTTGTTGTTGCGGCGGTCCGGTCATTCAGTTTTATGGTTTAAATCCGTGTGTCTTCGTGAAGGATCGGTGAGTCAAAAGTATCTTATAATAAATCCATATAAATTACATTTAGATTAAAATTTTTTACTTCAAAATTAATAATGGTAGATCAAAATTACTAAAGAGAAAAATTTTCTCGCATATGACTGAACAAATAAATGTAATCATTTTAGTAGAGTATAAATTAAACAATAATTACGCGATTATGAATAAACTCAGATAAATGTACGTTTTGTTTTAATAATTTGAAAGAATATATTACTTATTATTTTAAACTAGGAAATCTTTATTCCTAGATTTCCAGTTTTCATAACTAAAATCCTATTGAATCTCTGATTTCAAATTTTCTCAATAATTTTGGATAACTGTTATTAATATACGATTAATAACAAAAATAATATTCTTCAGTATATAATGGAAATTGTAATCTAAATGTATTGCTGCGACATTAAAATTTTTTATAATAGTAAAAGTAAACTCGAAGTACAAAAGTAAAATTTTGGGATGCAATTGACTTATTAACTTAAGCTTAATAATTCTACCCTTGTAACAAGAGCACAATTCATGAAACACAGGATGTTTAAAATGTTTAAAAATACTTTGCATATGCCCACAGATTGCCTGTAAATGGGTTTTTGATTTTCCACATATTGTTCCCACACGGGTGACTGAACTAAAAACTGGTTAAAGGTTAAAAATTAAGGCCCTGACTATTTTTTCTTTTTTAATTACGAAAATTAGTCAATTAGGTAGAATGCTTAAATCGGTGTATTACCATTGTTTGAGGTTAGAAGTCCGTGTGACTTTTTTTGCCAAAGAACAGTTCCCGTTCATACAATCTAGTTATCGTGCGACAAGTACCCACTTTAGAAATAACACGAGAAAAAAAGAATAACGCGGCATTTAAGAAATCTTTTGAGTGACAGGGAACAAGCCAGCTTATTCAATTATAGAGGCCTTTTAAAAAAAGAAAACACGAGAATTGGCCGCCGCTCGTCTAAAACAGGCTTTTCCAAGAAGTAACGTATTAAGCTGTCAGGGTGATGTTTGTGTTAATAACTGGTCATAAACTCCGAGAGGCACGATGTTTATCACAGCGTCTTCACCTAAAAGTTAGAATCACTTAAAATAATGAAGTTGAAATTGCACTTGGCGTGATTTGCTGGTGGTAATTTACTTCTGTGGCTCACCTCCAGACAGTTCCTGACGATGGCGGCGCTGGTAGACAATGGAGACTGCTTCCGTTTCGCCTGGATAATTTATTATTAAATGTTTTACCCGAGAACTTTTTTTTCCTTTCCCCTTAAAACTTATTCTGCAAACAGTAGCAACGCCAAATGAGTGAGCAAATGATGTATGCGAATTTCTACTGCTTGGCGATTTGAATTTTTGGCGCATTATTTCTCCCGCTGTTGGTTTTCCACTTAACCAGCCCATTAGCGATTCAAGAATGGAATGATTTATAAATCACGATCCTTTCTCACTAGTATCATAAGCATACTCTCCGTCACTTAAAACAATGCATACTATTTAATACAGATATTCAAAAATTGATTTAAGCAGTCATTGTCTTGAAATTAAGGGAAAGGTTTTTGCTACGCGTAGTGAAACTGAATTTTTAAAAGCCTTTTCAGTGCAATCGGTTTTACTTTAAAAATGCAGAACATTGTTAAAATTACTATTATAATTTGACGTATAGTTATTTCGATTTATTGCAAAGACATTAATAACATTTTTAATAAAATTATTTACATCAATAAATTTCAATGTGAGCACTTTGGACTGTCAAGATGGTATTTCAGTTCTCGTCAAGTATTGTCCAACAATTCTGCTGTCACACTAGCTGTAGCATCTGTGGTCCTATCCTTGAGTGTATATTGAATCAATATCTTCAATTGGTACAGCAAAATACCTGTCCTTCATGTCATATAGAACAGTAATGGCTGATTTGACTTACTGGAACCAAAGAACTCATTGAACATTTTCCTTCGTTCACGTCATTTTTGAAATAATCACATGTAAAATCACTGTTACTAGTTGTGCTATCTGTTATACTTTAAAAAAAAATTTAAAACACGACAGTTCCACTACAAAATTTTAGAGAAATTTAATCGTTCTTTTGTAATAATGTTTTGCAATCAGGAAAAGACTTTACGAACGTTCTTTATATTTTGCCAAAGATTAAATCCATGGTGGATTTAGACTTTGCAATGCAATTAGCGAAAATATTGTGTGCTCATAATCAGCATAGAAATGATGGAATTAAATTGTATTTTATTATCTCAGTAATTTTATCAAAATGTTTTATTTATTGTTTAGTACTCGTATTAATATCATGGAAAATAACCAAATTATTGAAAAACTGAACATAATCATCAATTAATGAATTTCTGACTAAAAAAAATAAAGGCGTTTAATTATTATAATATAAATTATAAAAAAGTAAAAAAGTTCCAAAAAATATTTCAATATATATAAAATATTTATTTTCATTTAAATATAATATTAGAAATTATTATTGCAACGCATTATAAATAAGTATTCAATATTTTTTTTTATTTATTTAATGGTGATATTAACAATTCAATGTAAACACACGTTTCAATCCAAATATTTTATATTTCATGGTATTTATATTTCTTGCAAAATTGCTTATTTCGCAACTAGACTTATAATAATTCTCAATTATTTGTTTCTTTTATTAATATAATAATCTGTGCCCTCAACTCTGTGAATTTAGGTAGAAGCTTAGTCAGTTTAGTCGGAAATCCACCACTGATTAGATATATGCTGTCCTCAATTTTTCAGAATATTGCATAATTTCTGTGCTTAGATTTGTCGCAAAGTGAAAAGAATTTAATTTGTAGTTTGAAAGAGCACTTCTTCTCTTTCACAAATTTCCAATGAATGTACAATTTTTACTACCGCAAACAAATTTCATAAATCTAATTCGTTGAAATTTTGAATTATCGAGTTCATCTAAACGCTGACAGATAGTTATATAGATAGCGCATCTTTTGATGGATATGATCTCAAAATTTATATATAGTTATTATTTGCATTTGTTTGTTATGGTACTTATCACTAGACAAACCTGCTGACAGAATCAGCGATTTTAAGCCGAGTTTTAGCGTCACTTGTCTTTCAGTAGCTCCATCTAGGATCATGAGTTCGACTTAGCTACTCTGTATTTCACAACATTCGCTAGCACAACCCCTTTTTACAGGATGTGGGCTCCTTCACATTCCTCACAGATAGAGCACAGGGGAAAGAACAACCATGCCCAAGCCAGGACTCGAACCTGGGACGCCCAGATCACGAGGAAGACACACTACCCCTAAACCAGGAAGCCGGCTTATTCGTATTTAAATAACACATATTATAGTTCATTTGTCCATTTTAGAATGTTTACTGAATTATCGTATAAACGTATACAACACAAACACTGTTTATTGAGCTCATGAGATCCAAAACTACATGCAGTAAAATTTGGATGTTATTTATTTATTTACTTTTGACAATTTTGCATCTCAAACAAATTTCTTATAAGAAAAAAAAATATAATAACAAAAAAGAATCTGAAGTTGTTGATTGGCATTATGTCATTGTGTTATTCTTTATTCTGTATTTGAAAATCTTAGAAATTTTAAAAATATTTACAGAACTTGCAGTGGATTGAAATGGGGAAAATTTCTGAGACTGTAAAGGACTTTTTGTGACTGTTGAAAAAAAAAAATTTTTTTTATTATAACTTTGATTGTGGCAAAAATATGTCAGTGACAGATATGATTAGACAATAAAATTGGTTAACAATAGAAATTAATTAATCGAAATAATAGAAAGTACTGTTACAAACTGCAATGAAAATTAATTGTGAAATTTTTATGAAAAGTAAGAGAAAAAGTGCTATGATTACAAATAATACAGTTTATTCTTTAACATGTTTCGTTAATCATTTTTGGACAACAGAATTAGTTAAGAGAAGAACAAATTCGAAAATTATTGATCTGGATGAAACAACTAAACAAAAATGCCAAATATTTAACTTAATTATTATTATAAATCATAATTAATTAGTAATTTAAAAATTTTATTATCGACAAAAAATTTTCCAAGATTAAATTTTCCCAATTAATTTTATGTCTCTAATACTGAACGTCTTAGAGAGGTTCTTGGGATTGACTTATAGCTTTCTCATACATATATAGAAGTGATCAATTTTCACTTTTGGCGATATTTATATTTGTTTTTATTATATAATATTAAAAACAATTGCACAAAATCTACCTGGATTTGCAAACTTTATTGGAAACAGTAACATTATGTGTGGGGGTAGATTGGTCTTAGATTTTGTGCGTTATATTTATTAAATCAGCTATTAAGAAATCACAAGGATTTCTAGATATCAGAGCAAGCCATGGTATTTTATTCCATAAAAACCATTTCAAATAACAGGATTTTTTTTTTCAGGGCAATTACTAGTAGATACGAATTCAAAAACCATTGAGTTAAAATGTTTGGAATTATTATTACTATTATTATTATTATTTACATTGAAGGGAACATTTTGGAAATTTCCCTCCAACCATAGAAACTGAAATAACACTCAAATAGCGTGCTCCCGCCACCTACCCAATTCCCCCTCTAATCTGTTTATCGAATAAACACAACGAATCCAATCAAAAGCCAGTCAGAAAATCCAATCAGATAACAATCAAGCCATTAAAAAAATAAAAAATTACTCTTGCTTTAATCGTCTGCACGCATGCCCAAAGAAAGCAGCAGGTTTCGGTTACTCGTAACCGTAGTAGGGAGGTCATCCGAGGGTCAGGTAACCTTGGAAGGTATGCCCGGAATGGTGTTCTCTTACAGTGCAGTTTTGTCTTACAAGGTGCCGTGAAGAGATTAACACGCAGAACAGGTAGTTCTGCAGTTGTAAAGGGGAGTTATGCTGTAACGTAATTACCGGGTATTACCTTTCCAAGGGGGCTGTTGAGAGTGGACTAGAGTTTCCATCGCTTGGGTGGCAGCCCCAAAGTGGGTTAGGAATGGAAAGATTAGGAAAAAATAAAAAGAAATCCGAAACTGTTGGCAGCTGTGCCTGAAATCCAGTACTAAAACGCCTTAATGAAAAGTAAGTTTTTGGTTGAAAGAGTGGATTGCGTTTCGCTCAAAGCTAATCTTACTAAATGGCAAACGGACATGCAACCATTTCGGACTACAAGTAATATAATTCTGGATGGATTGGATATCTAAAGAACACTATCGATTTCTGTAGTTACGGTATTTTGTTACTGACCATTGATGCTGGATATGCCAGGAAAATTTGATCCGATGATTGTTTTCTTATGTGTCGAATAAACTCATCTGTTCAAATGAGAAAAGAATTAGGACACTAAGTTCCCAAGGAAATAAACAGCATGAAGGTCTCCCCAAAACTTTCTCACACTTTCTCTAATTATCCGCCTCCCCACTCCCGCATTAAACTGTGAACCTAGGATAACGCCACGTGTGCCTTGTATAATACTGGCGAACAATGTACTCAATGTATCGTGTGAAACTTGGCGACTTCTTTTTGGCGATTAATTCCTGGAAAGCAGTTACTAATAACTGAAATTCGAATTGGCGTTTTTTCCCAACCGATTAAAACCAAAATTTCAAACAAAACTATAATTGTAGACAAAAAAATCACATATTAAATTTCATATATTTAAGTTACCGGGTTTTTCAGCAATCGCGCTAACATGCTTGTGAAAGTAGACTGACAACTTCTTGATGGATTTCATTCCAAATTTGATAGGAATCTCTACTTTAGTGATAATTTGTTAAATCTGTTTACCAAATTTTATCCATCTATAGTTCAGCAACGGATTGTAAAATCCTCCGCGTTTTTGCGCATGCGTTAGGGTGGGTTTAATTCTTCAAAATAGGGGTGAAAGGAGGAGATGTTTACATTTACTAGTATCTAATAGGAGAAATCCAAGATCAAAGGGAATACCGGAAATGCACTCATCGTTTCGTGTCTCACTCCTTAATGAGATGGAGTCGTCGAAATGTGGTCTTCTCAGAATCCGTTGACGAACTATAACTCTCTTCTTTTTGTTGTTGTCATGTGAATTTATATTCTACAACTGGACAGACAGACTTTCTCTGAATGGAATTCACTCAAAATCTGACAGAAATCTAAAAATTTGATGAAAAGTCCATATGCCAAATTCCAACCGTCTAGCTGAAAGCACTTTTTAATTATCATATTCACAGACAAACAAACCGGCAGATATAATGTAAAATGCATTTTTCGAACTCAGCGAAGTTTAAAAAATAAAGATTTGTCAAAATCTCGAGTTTTGATTTTTGTAATGATTACAATACTTTTTACACTTCGTATATTAGAATGTAAAAACGGTTGACATTTATAAGATGCAATTATTTATTGGTAAAATAATAAGGTAGAGAAACACCAGCTAAAAATTAACTTATAAGCAGTTCCTTTCAAATAAACTTATTATAATGCTGTATTATAAAGAGAAAAAAAATAAGCCTTAATCATCAATTTTATTCCTAGATGGCACCACACGGCAAATATTCCCAATTTTATTGCTATAATTATTTTATGACTCATATTATCATTTTTACTCACATTGGTCTAGATCTTGATCTGACTTTAAATTGTTCTAAAGCTTTCAATAATTCATGCCTATGCATTCCGCAAACGCTCTGTTACACTCCAATCCAGTGGCATTTTCCTCTAAATTACATCAGAATTAACTTTTTTAAGAAGAAAAATACCTATTGTTTCTCAAAAGAAACCGCGACTGACCACTCCAGACAAGCAGGTGACCAAACAATTCATCCGCGACAAGGATTAAAAATTCTACTGGCGTATCCATCTTACGGCGATCAACAGAACAACTACCGGCAGCGACGCTAACAAGTAGATCTAGAAGTTGCAAAACAGCCACATATTAACATAACAAGCTATCATTTTCGTCCGTTTTTCTGAATATCACTGTCTCGCTGTTCCCACGGCGGAGGAATTCTTTTTTGGAAGGCCTTCTGCTATACAGGTTAGATTTATCCTAAGCATTGTCCGGCCATTAACTATCGGTCATAAAACACCAACTTGCCTACTTTTCTAGCTGATTTGCATTGCTTTCAACTTTTTACGGCCTTTCCCGGGGTTCAACGGTCTAAGACAGTTGTCAGCAAGCATTCTTGGTCAGTTTAGCTTCGAAGACATAAACAAAGCAAAATAAATAATGGTTCTGTCTGGTATAGTAACTGATAATCTCTAGTTTTAAGTTCCCAAGCATGAGAGAGAGAGAAAAAAAGATTATTATTTTTTATGTGTGCTTCTTTATTTTGTTTCAGGAAAATAGTTCTAAACAATTTTTAGGTTCTGTGAATATAAATTT
>JAPMOR010007221.1:0-16463 GCA_026543865.1 Argiope aurantia
TAAATTATAAAAAATAAATACATTTTAGTCTTTTTTCTCGTTTTTTTATAATTCTTCTATTTAACAAGTTTTCTTTACAGGAAATTTTTCTGTAAAATGACGCGACTACATCAAATTGGACGGATATTGAAGTGAATCTGCATAAACGCCCTGCTATGTTTGGAAGTTTGCAACTCCGAACTTAGCATTCGCACCTTTTCTTGCCAAAGATCTAACCAGCTTTTATACTCCACCAAATGAATAATATTCTTTACAATATCTGAACTCATGAAGATAAATGGAACTTATTTCAAAGAGTAGCACCAAATGGAAAGCCTCCGAATCGTTCCTCTTCGCTTAGCTGCAAGTTTACATATAAGTAAATGTAAAAACAATATTCTAAAACTTTTTTTTTTCAGCCATTTATTTGAAGAATTGACCATAACTCTCAGAAGCAGTAGCCTATCTACAAATGAAAAGTTGAATTTACTTAATATTTTCTCACAAGAATTTTATGAAACCATTTTCTAGAGATGGATAGCTTTAATATTTCCTCGAAATGTCTTTTTTTCCCCTTTTTAATACTCTAATGACTAAAAATTTACACCTTTTGAATTCTTTAAATTTGAGCCAAAAAGTACTCTAATCGGAGTTTGCGTTTAAGAAAATCCACACTACGAAAACTCTAAAAATAAGTGGACTATTTTCGTCTGAATACAATATGATAAATAAAATGCCATTTTATCCCGACTAGAATAATAATAATAAGTCCATTGTTCTTTCGCCAAACAACAAGAGGAAATAATTGAAACTGCAAACTTTGTTTCACTTTTAATATAAAAATAATAAGATGCTATAGAAATATTGAATATAAAGGTATAATTCGTAAAAACGTTAAATGAAGCTATTAAAAAATCAGAAATCGATTTGATAAATGCGAGTTATTTTTCAAAAGGAAATTATTTGAAAAGAATTCGGATCCATGGATTCAGATTAGTTTACGATTTTATTATGTTCGTTTTTAGTCCGCTGGAAAAATTTAAAGCTTCAAATTGCATGCGAATCGTACTTCGAGAATAAGAAATTTCTCCCAAAATATTTTCCTTGGCCACATTTTGTGCAAATTTTTTTAATCTCCATAAATGAAAAAGGGGAAGATGAAATAAAGAAAAAAAAAATGCTAACGGTAGACTTTCAAAACTGAAGACGAATGCGCCTTCCTCATATTCATAGAGCTCTTGCTGCAAAAACTACCAAGTCCAGCCTTCAGAATTTATGTTTTAACTAATTGTTCGAGTGTCATTTCATTTTCAGATCAAGAGCAAACATTTTATTAGCTTAGAAAATATTTATGTTACAACAAATGTAACGAATGGAAAAAATCATGCAGACCAAATTTATTTAGCTTCAAAGCAATCTGTCATTCTGTTCTCGGCATTGAAATGAAAATGAGCAGTTCTTATCGAGCAGTGGAATATTCTTAAATCTCATACCTATTAACATTCATTTTGGTTTTTGAGGAAAGGTTTCTATATTTCTATGATCACTAAAATAAAATTTAAAAATGCAGTTTTATTTTTGTATTAAGTTTAATTATGGAAGAGATGACTGCTTCTATGTTAAAACTCAAAAGTTTGGTTTGCTGTGGCAAAGCGAATAAAAATGCAATGTCACATCGCATTGCGAGCCAAACAAAATACAAGTGCAAAAGAATGCAGTCATTTACTAACTAGGAATCTTCATTCATTTCGGAAAATCAATTTAGTCGTCTACAAATATTGGGCAGAAAACATTCAAACTAAATGAAATCTTTAATTCTCATTTTTATCTTGAGGTAAACAAGATAATGGTATTAAAGTGTTGCTGGATGCGCGCGATCAGACAGATGATTACTAATTCTGTTACAGAGAAACAAACAAATTACTATTTCAATAGTTTCAGAATTAGAGCCCTTTATCAATAGAAAAAATATTTTTCTACCTCTATCTCTATAATGTAGGGATTATCTATAAAATAAACATATTTATTTCTAATTCAAGTAGTATACAATCCTTTCAAAAATCCATAGAAGATATATTTTCATAATTACAGCACGATTTCGACGAAATAAATATGCAGCGCTTCAATCACAACCACCACATTAGATACTTTGATTATGAATTATTCTGTATTAAATCATGCGTTTATAATCGCGCCGAACTCATCTCTTCTTTCTTTTTGGACATCATGAGTATTTATTTACACCGCTGCTTCCATACGTGTTGAGTAGAATTTAATATTATATATTTTAAATATTCGACCACTTGAACCGCAACGCGCCGATGCGTTACTTTGCAAAAAAAATTTAACCTTAAAACAAAAACTGCATAAAAATGTTTATTTTATAGATATTTATATTTATATTATATATAGATTTTTATGCATATTTTATATATGATAAAAATACTTTTTAATGCGCATGGTATATAGGATTAATAGAAAAAAATTTTTTTAACGCGTTTGTGGTCTTAATTGCAGATATATATAAAGTGAAATCCACTCATAATTCTAAAAACAATACGGAAGTTTCATTCCAAAGTTAGAGAAAAAGAACTTCATATTCAAAATTTTTTAAAAATCTGATTTAAATATATTCTCAATTTGATCGTATTATTGTTATAAAATATTAAAGCAAATCTTCACTCTGACCAGAACATATTATGCTCAGATGTTTCAAATTCCTTTGTAAGAATTTCAGGCAGCTTTAAAGCGTATAAGAAATCACGTGATTTTCCGAAACCTAATGAGCAGCGTCAAAGCTATCGTATACAACCCGTCCTTTATGCAAAAGAAATAATTTTAATTTCTCATTTAAAAATTATCGCTTAGTCAAAATGACTCTAGAATAATTAATAAATATTTAAGGGTACTCGACATTTTCTTTCGGACTATCTCATTTCATCATTGGTCAATATGAAATTTAATTTGTTCAAAATAAAAAAAAAATATATCAATAAATTATTTGATTAGAAACAGATTGAAAATTATACATAAGAACAAATCAAAATTTCAATCCAACTAACGTAATGTGGAATCATCTGCCAATAGATCATGAAATTGTTTAACATAGCTTACGTAATAATTAATATTTAATACCAATTTCTTTTTATAAGAATAAAAAAATGTCTTTCTCGCGAAACTGTTTACGCAATTACTCTGAACAAGCTTTAAATTAAAGGCAAAAAAAAAAAAAAAAAAAAATTGAAGCAGAAACAATTAAAACGGTCTCTATAAATGTACAAAAGACATCTGATAATAAAAAATGGATGAAATTGCAACAGAACATTTCATTTTGTTAGCCATACGAACGGGGAAATACAAACAGCGCTGTAAATAGATACAGAAAAATGCCGAATTCGCAGCAGATGAGCTTTCAAACGAAGACTAAACAGTTATTTTATCAAACTGTTTGTATGGAATGGAACTCTAATCTATTCTTTGAAAAAAAAAAACTCGGATTTAATCAAAAACATTGCGCAATTATAACAAATGCATTCTTCTCCCTTTTTTTTTGTGACCGGCCATAATTAATCTTCACTTCAGCTCAGTTTAAAATGGGATGAACAGAACTGATTGCTATAAAGAAGTGAAATTTTACACAACAAGCCAGTTTTGAACGCTGATTTAGTTTGGATAAAGTTACTACTCTGTTGAAAAACAGAATGTGAAAAGTACAAAAAAGGCGAAGAGCTTATACATATAAATTGTCTTTCCTTTACGTTGCATTTAACACTGAACAATATCGGTTAAGATTTCTATAAAATTTTCTTATTATTCCATGACCCTTCGTCGATAGAGATGCAATTTTCGTGTAATTCCACGACCCTTGACTGATAAAGATCCTTTAATTTTGACAAGATTCAGTTTTATGATTTGACCAATCATGCAGTGAACTGTATTTTGAAATGGCAAGGAATCGAAAGGAATTGGGAGAATATTTATGATTTGTGAATGTTAATTCACAAGCATGCATTCACAGGATACCTGATACTTTTCCATAAAAAAAACCTGTCAAGTAAATTAAAAAATGAGAAACATTGTTCAAATTTTATAAAGGTTTCTGTCATTATCACTACCTATCGATTCCAGATATTTTTCATTCGGAGACACAAGGCGAGGCTATCGTAGTACAAACAAAGTTACGATTATGGCATTTTAGAAAATATGATTCCAGCAAATGCGTCTTGTTTACAATTAATGGATGAGGAGCAGTTCCAAAAATTAAACCAATTTTTAAAAAAAGATGAGGTTGCTCAAGTAGTCAGTTCTGACATTTAAAACTATACATTATAATTATAAAGTAAATAAGTATTTTAGAAAATTTAATAATAGTTTAGTGTTGCAAAATAATTCTTTATCCTTTTATTCTATTCTTTTTTTTTATGAAATAATTCTTTATCCTCTTATTCTACTTTTTTTTTACAAAATAATTCTTTTTAATCTTTTAAAAAATTATTATTATAATTTTTAAAATATCATATTCATAATAAAAGAAATCATTTTTCAATTCAATCATTTCATATTTTTTCTCAGAAATTCTATAAATTTCATTTCATTCAACCTCCTGTAACAAGCAATTGCATCTTTATCAATATAAAGTAGTTTGAAAACTTTGTTTCTATTTGTTTACGGAAAACTAACATTTTTAAATGCAATCAAATAAAAATAGCATAATGTCTACTTAAAATTTATCGTTAATCTCTTATTAATGGAACTTTTAAATAAATATATTTTTTTAATTATTAGTAAATAAAGATTCCAAAATTTTTCTTTCAAAAGAAAAAAAATCGCCTGCCGTTATACTAAAATCTAATGGTGATGACATTTGAAAATTATTAATTTCTTCAAGATATACTGATAGTACATATCATCTGACATGTACTATCACTATGTCTTGAAACAGGAGAAATTAATTTTAAAATAGGAAAATTAAAAACACTATAAACATCATAAGAACGTATAATCATGAAATAATATAGGTAAATATAGTTAGAGCCACATTTTTTACATGCAGCGCAAAAATATTGCCCAACTATAGATATGTATTCGTAATTTTTTAACAAAGTTAGAAATGCGTGTTTTTTTTTTTTTTTTTTTTCTTCCCCTTTTAGCCATTAGTTAGCTTGCGTCGACTAGACTACTTATTATGTTGTATCTTCAGGCATTTTGAAAATTTTTATGGCAGGCAATTTTTTTTCTTTAACCTGTTAACCGGGTAATTAACTTATGTTCAATTCGTTTGGCATTGAAATATTTCGTCATACCCAGTTAACAGGTTAAGGAGTTTATGTATGTATATTATATATATTTAATAAAACATATACATACACTTTTTTTAATATAACACATCTGAACTATACAATTTAAAAATCACAAAATAGATAAAGCATATAAAAATATTTGCGAAACGTTTCATATCACTTAAAGGGAGTGGTTTTTTTTTTCTTCATTTTTCCTTTCTTTTTTTCTTTTCTTTTTTTTCTTTTCTTTTTTTATTTTTTCTTTTCTTTATTTTTTATTTATTCTCTTTTTTTATTTTATTTTCTTTCTTTTTTTTTCATTTTTTTTATTTTCACTTTTTTTATATCTTTTTTCCTCCTATTATAGCAGACAAAACAATGACACTCTGAAGACAAAACTTTACACTTTAAAAATTTCTTTATATTATACTATGCTTATAGTAAATTAAATCACATAAAAGCAATACCTTAATTTAAAAATCACAACGAAAATGCTTTAAACATTTCCACAAGCAAAAATTAAAATTCTTACTAGAACTGCATGGGTTTCAGTTTTTAATTTTTCATATGCAGAAAATGAGATTTCTATGTATAATCGACACATTTTAAAATACCAAAAATATTTAAAATGAAATGTGAATTGAAGAATTTAAAGTATACAAATAATCAAGATTATAAAAGTCGATAGAAATAAGGCATTCTATTAATTACTTTTATACAGAATATTTCTTGATTGAGAGATTGTACAATTTCGAAATGATATCCGAGAATGCCCAGAAGTTACTTTCAGAGCAGCTCGGCCCATGCATTCACATCACAGATTAAATTCAGGAATTCTTTAATTTATTAAGAATTCGAAAACATGATTACAGAACTGGGATACCAAAATGAAAAGAATTTCATTTAAAGAAATTTGTAAACGTTTCAGTAAAAAAGTATCCTTAAATTAAAAAAAATAATTTTTATTTATTTTTTTTATTTTTATTTTTTTTATTTATTTTTTTTGAAGTCGAAAATTCGTATTCTTCCTACTTTAGAATCGAATTACACATTCATAATTTTTTTTATTCAAACACTTTTTTATCTTGTGAGAGTTCAAATAAAATTTCAGTATTTCTCTTGTTTCACAGAAGAAAAATCAATATTAACATTTGAAACCGCGCACAAAAATTACACGAATTCGTTTTAAACTATACATCTTATTAAATGAATTTTTTTGCGCCAATGTATGTTACAGTATTCAAATGCAAATATTTACTACACATATGACTAAACCTGGAAAAGACGTTCCATTTTTAGGATGAACATTCTTGAATTTTTTTCTTCTTCCACTTATTAATTTATAAAAGTTAATATGTTACTAGATGTTAAGTACTATATTCTGACAATCCAGTTATTAATACTACCATCTTTGGAAACTGCACCAGCAAAGTCTGTACAAAGAGAATATGTATAATGAAAATCTTTATACATTCATATCAATCATTTCAGTATCTTCAAGACAATTTCCAATGTCAGTTGTTGATCGTAATAGCAGGAACCTGAAGGTTATTGATGCCTTTAAATAACAGCTTCTCATTATATTGAATGAATGGATATCCATGTGAAAGTTCCGATAAATGTTTATTTACAGTAGTTGTCAAAATGAACTGAGAAGTGGTTGATAAATAATTTGCAGAGTTGGCAACAAAAAATGTCAATAAAGGTTTTTTTTTAATATTTTGCTTTAAGATTCTTGAAGTGACAAATATGTGTCTCTGCTGTCCATTTCTTACGACATAAGTTCGAATGCTCCCATGCTTCATTCTCTCATTCTACCCCCTTCCCCTTAGCCCACAGACACAAAGGGTGGGAGGATGGGGTTCACTAGTTAATACACTGAGTGCACCGGCAAAGATCAGTGGTCCAGCACAATCAAGGTAAGCATGTGATTTATTTATGTCCAGCTAAATACATAAGGCAGACACAATGACATCATCTTGTTATTTCCACCGACTATTAGAACTGCCTTTGCTATGCTCTCAAAGACAGCTAATGAAAGTCAGTGCTGAGCAGGTTACAGATTGAAGAGACCATTTCGCTTCATTTCGTTCGGCAGCATTGATTTTGTTGGTTTACGAGAAAATCCGATTATTGAATGCAGATTGCTGGATAATTCGGTCTTATCGCAGAAAGTGTCTTTGGCACAATATTTCTTTGTATACAAGGTTGAAGAGGTTCTGCGATGACAACAGAGATTCGTTAAGGTGCAATTCCAGGGTACATAGGCAGATAGATACCATCATCCAAAGACATCTCATACTTTCCAGCAGCTTTTGCTACCACTAATGTTTCAGTTCAAGTCTTATATCGGACATTAAAGTTTCTTATGTGTCTCACACATTTTCCAAGAAATGCTGCTATTTGGCACAAGCTACGCCATTATCAGAAACATATATGTGGTTTCAAAGTCAATAGGTTAAGGCACGTTTTTTTTTTTTTTTTTTTCCTTTCTTCTCCGTAGCTGGAACACGAATTTTGGACTAAGGTGTTACAAATGTATAAGGACATGTAGATAGCCGGCAACAAGTTCTTTACAGAGATAAATGTCTTTAGCATAACATGTTTCTCTCTGTATTATGTTTAAAGAGAGATTCCCCACGGCACACCTCCATAGATATATTTGTAGGCAGATCTCTTTATCCAAAGACTTCAGCAGTATATGCGCCTGCCGAGGCCTCAGTTCAGAAAGTCAAAGAAACAGATCTATAGATTACCAATATTCTGCAACCTTTCCGTGAAAGAGTGTTGCTTGATATTAGTAGCTATGCCGTCATTAGAAAGATGCCAATTGGTTTTATAGAGCTTCCAGTTGGTTCAGGATTCTTTTTTTTCGTCTCCTGAACGCGAAGATTGGACATTATATTCGTCACCAAGGCGTTACGAAGGATATTTTCTAGTCCAGGATCTTATCGGCCAGTTGTTTCAGTTCGATTAGCACACCAAGTAAATCTCGATGAAAGGTTCCAGTAAAAATTTTCAAGTGACAGTGTACACAGTGTAATGTCTTTAGTTCCTGAGCATCAGTCATTCAGTTTTCAAATAGATTCAAATTAATTACAAAGTATTTTAACACATTGCATGGACTACATCAGGAGTCACTGTCCTATGTATTTTGTAAATTTTTCAAGCCATGAAATAATTTTGATGTTGCAGTTTTCGAAAAAAAAGCAGTATTCATATTTTAAATGTATCCAATTTTAAAATTTTTGAAGATACATTTTAACAAATGTCAATCTAATGAAAAGTTATTTTATTAATACACATATGATTTACACTAACAATTGCAAAAATTTTCATTCCGCATAATTTTTAAATGTAGTTTTTTTCATGTTTGTAATTGAAATTTATAACTAACATTTCAAATACTCTTAAAATAAAATATCTGTAGTATGAAAATGCGATACAAACGGATGCATGCAAATGAATGTAAAAAGAAAATAGTCTTTAAACGCAATGCATATCGTTCAATTTTAAAACATGATTTTGTGTACAATACTTTTTTTTTTGAAGTAACACTTGAAAAGTATTACAAAATGAATGCCAGCAGTCAATTTGAGCGTTTCTGAAATATTTTATGCAAATACTAGGCCAAGCTTTTTTGTTTTTATTTCGAGCTCTGTAGCTTTTTTTTAAAAAATTTCGAGATATCTAGCTTTTTTTAAATTAATTTTGAGTTCGCTAGCTTTTTTTTATATTATTATTTATTTCAATTTCGAGTTCGAAAGTTTTTTTTTTTTTAATTTTAATTTCGAACTCGCTAGCTTTTTTTTTTTTAATTTCAAGTTTCTTTTTTTTTTTTAAAATTTTAGCTTTTTTTTTTTTTTTTTTTTGTAAACGCCAAGTTTATCTTTTTATTTTCAAGATCTTTTCTTAAAGTTTAAATTCTTCAAATATATAATGCTATTTTTATAATTTCACAGAAACACTCAATTCAATGGCACAAAAGTTATAAAAATATAAGAAAATTTAAAAGATACATTGGCGCAAAACATCAGATTCATTTAAAAAATTCTATATATTATTTTGATATCCCAGCCTTTTCAGGTAAATAATCACACTCGCGTTATATTAATAAGCATTTTTATAAAATTTTGGAATCACAACATCATAGTTTAAAAATTTGTAGCATTTAAAATATCTTAAAACATTGTTTTGAGTTTCAAATAGTTTTATAAAGTCTACTTTACTTTTTAATCTAGAATGTTAAATGATAAAGATGCAAAATAAATTATACTTATTACACAAATATTTTATTATTTTCTATCAAAAAGTCTAATTCTTATATAATGATAAAAATGCAAAGTTAAAAAGAAAAAATAATGAATTTAAATACAAAACTATCTTATGGATTATCAAAATAAACTTTATTAGCAGACCAGAAAATTTAGATGAACCTTTGCGAACTGATGCAAATGCGTAAATCTGAAGCAATGGCCCACCATTTGCTTCACCTACACCATTGCAAAACTAAATGAGCAACCTAGTTGTACATTTATTGTACAAAGCCAATCTTAATAATGATAATAGACAGTATAATTATGCCACAGTCCTGTTGTCACATGTTATACAATCCAACTTTTCAGTACTTTGCTAATACAGCCAGTCGCTTTTGAAAATTAAATGATTCTTCCGTATTAGAATTCCGTTTCTATGACACTTGAATCACCAGTTCATAGACAACATTTTTTAATAGATTCCATATATAAGAATAGGGAGGAGCAATATTTTCATACAAGTTTTCCAAAGTTTTATATAGGAAAAAGAAATTGTTATTTTTGAATTCAGCGATGTTAATATCACTACATGATATATTGATATAATTATTAGCAATTTTAAAACCTAAAATTTGAAGATTTTAATGGAAGTAAACAAAAATTAGATTTTAAAATCGCATTTAAAAAGTATTCATTAATATTAACAAACAAATATTACGAGAAGACATTTTTCTCCGAAAATAAAAGAATTAAAAAAGCAGTATCTCATTGAAGGAGTTTAAAAGGATAGATGTTCCCGGGCAAGTCGAACATTAAATAGATCTTCGTCTTGGGAAAAGTTCCATATTTAAAAAAAATTCTGTTTAATTTTGAATTCAAATATAGTTCACTGCAAAACTTTTCGAAGTATGGTATACAACATAAACAGCTTCAAACTATGTAATTTTTATTAAATTTTTACGATATCTGTAAATCATATCTTTAGAACATAATAAAAATTGCGTTCTAAGAAATTATAAACATTTTTGAAAAACTGAAATGTTAGTAATTTTTTAGCAACAAGTTCAGCAACAACAATTAAAATTTATTCCAAATTATCAACTTCATGATTCGTCCAATTGTGAAAATATGAATTCCTTTTGAAAGAAGGGTTATATAAGAGACTCAAAAACTGGAATCTTAATGTAAAAAACTTCATCTCAATTTCGATGTTGCCAGTGAATTAAAATTTTGATCTTGAACCATTTCCCCAACTAACAAACGAAGTACTCATCATTTAAGTGCATTCTGAATTGTGAACAAACAAAGCATCAAGAATCAATAGAAAATGCCCACGTATTCTTGAAACAAGAGTACGTGCTAATGAAAGTCAATTGCAATCTTTTTTAATGCAGCAGATGCGATTTACAAAGTCATCAGATAAAGATTCGTCACAGCCCAATAATTCCAAAGAGAAGAAGGCATCATTATATGAAGACATCATTAATATTTTATAAAATGTTAAAAATCTTTACGAATATGTAAAATAATTAGAGCATCCTAAACGCATTGCAATAAATTAATAGCTAAAAAATGCGAATTTTTTAAAATTCCTTTTGTGAAATCTAATCACTGATTCGCTTTCTTATTGGTCTATTAATGAAAAATATTCTTCCGAGATTTCATTGTTGGAAAGTTGCCGAAAATTAGGCAACTTCTCTTTAAAGCCACACTGATAAACCTTGACTTTGTTTAAAAGGAAGTCCTAACTAAAATTTACAGAAATAAAGGCCTTTTCTTTTAAAATACAAAAACAACGAAAAGAAATTCTAAGAATACCTTAAGAAATTTAGGCTTTTAAAATAATTAAAATCCATTGGCAGATGATTAATGGTTCCAAATCAATGCCATTTTCCCGATACTTGGGAGATAGTTTTATTGCATTTACAGATAAGAGATGTGTTAAGTCTTCTTTGAAATAAACTGTACTACATAAAAACTGTGCAGTTTTCTTAAAATTCAATTCTCATCGAATGCTTCAGGTAAAAAAACTCAAGAATTCCTTAAAAGGTAAAGTAAAATTTTTAGGTATTGTAGTTACGATGGTAAATTGTACATTTATACTATGTTCTGAATATGAAGTATCCAAACGGCAATACTTAATAAATGAAGACATAGTTGATCAAAGGAATTTGAAACAGTTTTAATCCTACCTTCGCTAGATCAGAAGATGCTTCGTGCATTTGCAAATTTAGAACAAGAATATTTTTTTTTTCGAGTGGGAATGGGAATCAAAATTCCTCACCAAGAGGCAATATTCTTTTACTTTTGTTGACGTATTCTTATTGAAAAAAATATACCTATTTTTAATTTTTGTTTTGTTTAAAAGATCCGAGTGTGTCAACTTTCTTGCATAGCTTTTGAATTCAAGACAAAATGCATTTGAATCTACAAATTCATCAAACATTCTTATCGAAACATAAGCAGCACTCTTTTTTCTTGTAGATAAATACTATATCCACTTAAATAAGTTAACATTCTTTTTATTTCGAAACTAATTTTTTTTTAAACTTTACATTAAAATAAGCTTGACTTGAAAAGAAAATCCTAATCTACTATTTTAGATGATTTTTTTAAAAAAAATTAAACTTTCAAAGCTTTTTTATTTATATTGTTAATTCTTGCAAATATTCATTGTGAATATTATTGTTTTGAATTTTACTAGCAGATTTAGAAAAATATATAACAAAGCTGTGCCTGAACTTGCATTTAAATTTTTTCCTCTGATTTAAAATGAAGGAAAATTTAGAAATAAAAATTGAGGTACATCGCTATATCTAGAAACATAAGCCAGAAGTCTTATTTAAGTGATTGTATTGCGTATTTTATCCTATGCATAGCAATCAATTCGTATAAAAATTTGAAAGCCCTCGCTTGAATAAAAGAATTTAACAGTTGCAAAATTAAAATATGACAAAAAAATTTAAATGGAGAGGAAAAAAAATCAATTTCAGGTATCATTTGGCTTTCATTTATCAATAAATAAAAATGTAACTTTTGAAATATTAAAAGACAGGTGTTTTAATACGAATAGATATATGCTAAAAAAATCGTTATTTCAGGGGTTTTCTTTCCCCCTCCTTCCTTTAAATCTTTAACAGATGGTTTGAAGCTTACATTTAAGACAGCAGAGGAGGGAGGCAATTTTTATAATTTTTTGGAAGCGCAATACAGCGTAATGCAATGAAACGGATCATGCAATATTTCAATGGGATATATGAATTTAAATTTGCAGAATACCAAACAGTTTACAAAATCTCATACCAGAGAAATATGAGAGAGCATCCGTATTTTATAAGCATTAAAACAGACGGATCTTTCAAAATTAAGCATTTTAAGTTCGCTGGCATTTTCACTTAATGCAACGGAAGATAAAACTTTATATATATAAATCTGCATATTTTTGCTTCCAATTTTTCGGGCTTTCAGTTGTCTTATTTTCCTCAGAAGACTGTTTACGTAAAAAGCTATGTTAGCAAATAAGTAATAATCTTAATTTCCTAGTTTTCATTAAGTATTAAAGATATCAAAATATGTATGTTTTTGTAGAATATTAAAAATTTAAAAAGAATCCCGTTGAATATACTTTGCGGAATGTTTCACAAAAGAAAAATCTATGTTAACTCTACTAGATTACACCCACGACGCTTTTTAGATTAAAACTCAAGAAATGGGAGCTGAATTCGAATTTCGTTCATTTCGGATAAAATATTCCATAATTTCGAGTATCGCACATAAATACGTGTATTGTTTATTCTGAATTTACTGAAAGCAGTATATTAAGGTAAATCAATAAATTGATTCTAACCCAAATCAAAATTTAATCGCGCTTTCATGTTAGTTTTAACAATTTATTCTGTAGATTCAAAGCTAATTTCAAGAAAATATTCCACTGCCCAAGAAGAAACATATTAACGGAAAAATAAATTGCTTCGAGACATTCTTTTGTTGCTATTTTATGCAATGAAAGATGCTTATTTTAGACCTCTATAAATCAGATAGTTGGATGTTGAGATAACATTTAGTAGACATACTTTTCAGTGGCGAAATATTTCATGAGGAACTTTCCGGAAAGAATATAAACTCTATCTTGCCTATTCGCAAAATGCACCTTCTCTTAGGAAGCAAAATGCCCATAGGACATTTATTCTTTCTATTAAAAAATTGCATAGATTTAACAAAAGATGACAGAAGAATTTAGACATATCATCCCGAACCTATCTTTTAACCTAAATCATTCGCGTCACTTGAATAGGTACTAATGCATTCATTTTGGGAAGATCTAGAAGAAGTCTTTACTTTTAAACTTTCAGTGTCATAAGATTATTGCTTCAACTTTAACATGCCATAATTTGCATAAAATAGGATTTTCATCCGTTGAAGTAACATTCTTACTGCTATGGAAAAAAGTAAAAAGCAAAAGTTCCTTTTGAATGATTGGTTTTGGTCCTTCCTCTGAATACACAATCTTTCGTTAGTACGAACAAACCCCTAACTAGCCATTTTTGACGACAGCTTGTTTGCTCAGATGGACTTTTTGGGCAATTAAATTATGCATTTAAATAATGCATTTTAGAAAATGTTATGTCGACAGACTGAAAAAATTTAATTTTACTAGCACTTGACTAAGAATTTAATTTTACCAGTCTATTCAATTTGCATGTACAGCAATTTGAGATGTATATTTCAAATAAAAATTGAAGCGAAAATTCTACTTAGGAGTTATGGTCCAAATAAAGCATTTTTAAAAAAATTTAAATACTAACGAAAATACGCAACTGAATCTTTCATTGGATGATAACATATTGTCTCGTAACAGTTAGCGTATTAAATTCAAATAAAAAAAATAATGGTCGGAAAAAAATGGATATCAAAAAAAATGGTTGAGAGTTAAAGATCATTTTTGTGAGATGAAAATCGATCACCATATCTTCCTTAAATCATAGCTATTAACCATTTGCCGATAGTTACTCCTCTTTTCGCGCTCGATGAATCTTTGTTTGACACCTGTTTGTTTACTGTTGTATCTTTCTTTTAATGAAATGGAACTTTTTGAGGATATGGCGGACCTTGTCCAAATAATTTCTCCTAACATTTTACATTCAGCTTTCATAACTATTTGAGATTTGGCTGCAGAATGGCAAGTCATTTGTTTATGTTTCATTATTGCCAGGGGACAATAAGTAATAAGAGGAATTTTTATGCCATGTACATTAACGATTTAGACATAGATATTTATTCGATATAGATATTCCCTATTTTTAAGCGACATATTTAAAAATAAACGATTCTAGACAGTAAACCTTCTCGATTAAAGGTAATATAGAAAACTACTTTTGAGCTCCAGATTATACTTTTTGCAAAGCAATTAACAGCAAATGGAATAATAAATAAATAAAAGCAAACAATAGTTAAATAAAACCATTTAAGAATGACGATGCGTAAAAGTGATGCAAACATGCAAAATGATAAATCTATCGATATCACACAGAAAACTTAGATTCATTTTCCTAGACTCCAAAAAAGTTGAATGAAATGGCAATAGAAGAAAGATTGAAAAAGGAAGTATAATCCAAAACAAAAGATTTTAGAAACCAAACACTTGAAACGCAAAGCATGACTGACTATACGATACTGATTGGATGCAGTATAGATAAAATTAGTTTAATTCCTACCCATTCTGCGGATAGTTTTAAAATATTTCCCATTTTGTATAAAAGAATTGCGACTGTCAAAACCATCAGATTGAGACTGAATCTATAGGTGTTATTAAATAACTGAGAAACGTCTTTTCGCTCCTCCCATGTTGGTGGTTTGAATATAGTCAAATTGCTGGTTCACAAAAGAAAATACATTTCCCTATTGAGCTTTAAAATTTCATAAAATATCAAATCAAACCAAACCAAATTTAAAAATCATGTGAAAAAATACATTAGAAGTTTTACCATATCATTCATGTAAATGGAATTATCGAAACAGATTAAGTGACCTGAAATAATTTCACTGTTTTGAACTTGTTGTGCAAGTATTTCAATGTAGCGTGGACTTCTACAATCCCTTATTTCTACCGTTCTTTTTAAATTTATGACATCGACCTTCTGCGAAAAACATTGGTAATAAATATTTTCGATAAATGTGCAAAAATATAGAATTTCAGGAAATATTTTCTACAGATATTCAGGAATACATAGCCTAGTAAATAAATATTTTTCTAGAAATTTTCTTGAATGTTTTAGTATCAAAGCCATTTAAACAGTAATACCAATTATTGTTGATCATTTGCCAACGTCAAAGTTGCATTTATTGTTGATACTCCATTTCATCTTTTTTAATTTTTTTACAATTCAATATTTGATGATTATAAATTCCATAATTTACCACACATTTTTTGTTTATATCTTAATCCATTAAATTTTACCTGGGCTTCTCCTTGTCTATTAAATGAGAAGGGTACAATTAGATCTTGATCGGATAGTAGAAAAAGAGGAAACATTTTTAAAACAAGATCTTCAAAGGAGACTTTCTTACCCGTTTTTTATTTCCCCATAAAAAATTTAGTACTCCTTTTTACATTGGAAATGTGAAAAAAAAAAGTTAATTAGGGATATTTTATACAATTTCTTTTAAAAGTTTTAAAAGTTTAAAGTTTTTACTTTTTTTGCACGAAATTTTAAAATGCAGACTTGTGCATTATTTGTTTCATCTTCAAAGACAAAAACATGTAACTTCCAAAATATGTTAGAAAACATGCAACCTTCTTTAAAATTGGCAAAATTCCAAAGATATTTTCGGTCTAAAATTTCTGGAACAGTTCACAATTCCGAGCATCATTTATCAGAGAAGCAAATAAATGCGAGGAATTAAGAACTTTTGGCGAACAAAATTCCTCAGTGTGCGAAACAAAGTCAAA
>JAPMOR010007223.1:0-25296 GCA_026543865.1 Argiope aurantia
CGTCATTACAGTGTATTAAAATAAATTATTGTAAATATTATTAAGAATTTTGTAGAGTCACGAAATAATTTATTCGTTTAAATGTATAGAAAGTGACGGTACTGGTTAGTGATGGTAAAAATAAATAA
This sequence comes from Argiope aurantia, assembly GCA_026543865.1. Lineage (NCBI taxonomy): Eukaryota > Metazoa > Arthropoda > Arachnida > Araneae > Araneidae > Argiope > Argiope aurantia. The sequence continues at coordinate 129 of JAPMOR010007223.1, forward strand.
ATGCAGAATACTGTCTTTTTTTAATGCATACAAGGCAGAACTAAATAAAATAGCAGCAATCAGTCGACAAAATATTTAGTTGCATTAAATTGAAATTATTCGCAGTAATGACATGATTTATTGCGCCACTTTTAAGTAAAGATATATCTTAGATAATTTGCCTTTTTTAAAAATTATTATTTTTAATTTTAGAGAAAATGGCCATGCAGTCTGGGAAACCGGCTTGTGACCATATTCTTGGAGAAGAGAAAAGTAAAGGGAGGAGTGTACCATAAGGCGCCACCGGAGTGAAATAAGATGGATATAGAAAGTTATTAAGGTTATTGAGGAAGTGTTTGCGTGTGTAGGAGAATGTGTGGTAATATGATAGTTCCCCTTCTTCCCATTTGCCCACAATTTATATTAATGGGAAAATGTAACAATTGCGCTGATATTGTAAGTTTAATGGATCTAAATTATTTTTGGCAAGAAAATTTGTGGGCTATCAGAGAAACATTAGAGATTTCTCTTAATTAGGATTTAAAAAGTGTTAATTAGTGAGTGCTTGTAAGATAATAACCAGTATTCTTATTCGATGATTATTCTTTTGAAAATGAGAAGAGCGTTTAGAAAATTTTGCTTTTTGATTTGAATTTGGAAGATATATGATAAGCAATATTTTGAAAATATAATAATTTTATAGGTTAAAATTTTCTTCTATGCTTACATTACACCTTCTCAAGTTTGTTTTGTCTATCACATGGTGCCAAATCATATAAACATCGATGATGTTTGCTTTGCAGCAAACTTCTCAGCTCCTGAAGACAAATAATACTTTTTAATTAATGTTTGCAAATTCGACCAGGAAAGATTTCCATTTCTCATGTGAGAGTCCATAAGTCAATACTTTGTCTCGGCGCTTAAGAGTCTCAGCTCCTATTTCTTTTGCATTAAAACAGTATTCAAATTAATAAAGAAATGAAATTAATAAATCAGAAATAACAAATAATTCATTATTAAAACATTAAATAGATAAAAATTAAAGTTTAAGATACAATGCTTAAATATAGTAAATGTTTGAGTTCTATTTCCCTTTTTATCCACATTTATTTTATATAAGGTAAACTTCAAAGGCCAAATTCTTTTTAAATTAATTTTAGTTCATCTGTTATTACTGTGAGATACTTAGTCATGAGTAAAATTGCAAATTATCCGAGACATTTAATCCAAGTTCGGAACAAATCTAAAACACTCTTTAATACTGGAATTATTATTAAATATATTACTGAAATTATATTACTAGATATATTATTATTAGATATATTACTGGAATTATATTATTATTATATTACTGGAACTATTATTAGATAATATTTGCGAATGTCTTTCATCTCTTCCGTGGTAGAACTTTTAAGTGGTTTTCAACTAATTTCGTTTGAAATGAATCTTAAATATTTAAACTTTAGGTGTATATCAATATTTTGATAAATTTATTTTTTGATTTAAGTTACATTTAGAGTGTGGCATGTTATACTGTTGTATATTGAATGTATGCAATACGTAGTGTGGAAATGTATAGAAGCTTGTAATTACAATTATAAGAAAAAATAATGTAATACTAATTTGTTAAAAATTTGGCAGAAACGTGAATAAAACCAGTGAGAGTGGTCTCTACAAAATTTTCTCGCATACTCTAATAAACTTGCCATGCCAGAGAATGCCTTACATAGCATTGGCGTAATTACGAAATATTAACTTTTGATGTGAATTTAGCATTTTTACTGAATCTATCATGTTATCCTTGGCGAGTTATTTAGAAATTAATCTCTTTCACGATTTAATAGTATACAAAAATAGAATTTGTGTTTTAGACACGTTTTTCTCAACCGATTGAAACAAAAATTTGACACAACATTACACTTATGGTTACAAAATCCCATACCAAATTTGATATATTTATGCCATTGCGTATTTAAATAATCGCATTTACATGTTTCTTAAAGTACATACTAACAGACAGTCAACTCGTAGTTGACTTTGGCTCAAAATTGTCAGATGTCTGTACTATAGATGTTAAATCTCTGCATTGAATTTTATCTATATAGCTCTCTTCATTTTGTAATGATGAAGTTAACTTATGTTCAAACAGCTGGACAGACAGACTTCCTCTGAACAGAATTTGCTCAAAATTAGATAGAAATTTACAAATAGGGCATAAAGACCTCATACCAAATGTTATCCATCTAGCTCAAATCGCTTTTGTTTTATCTTTGTTACAGACAGACAGACGGACGTTTTCTAAAAATGTATTTTTCGAGCTCAGTGAGGTCAGAAACATGGGATTCATTAAAATCTCGAGTTAGAATTTTTTGTCCATTACTATATTTTCTGTATACTGCGTATAGGTAAAAATAAAAATATGCCATATAATTTCTGTAAATTCTCTAAAAGTCGTTTAAATTTGGAAAAATGTATTTTAAATCAATTTCAAATGGAGAAATAAATTTTTATATCAATTTCAAATAGAGAAATAAATTTTAAAATCAATCCAAATTTCAATTCAATTAATTTTTTTATTGTTTATTCAAAGTTATATATTTATTTTATTTGGATAAAAAATTAATTTGATTCATTCATTTAAAAAATCCTAAATAAAAGATTCAATTCAAAATTATTTCCTTAATAATAGTTGATTAATAATATTAACGGAAGCGGAAGTTTAAAGTCTTTGTTGAGTTTAAAATCATTTTGGGATCTAATAAAACGCTTGCAATATACTAATGATGTCAAATCAATAATGCGAACATTCTACGACATTGAACTGTAAACTTCCTGGATGAAAAGTACGCATTAGTTTCCCTGATATGTGATAGTTTTCACTTTTACTAGAAAGAATTTTCTTCAATCGACAATTAATTATTTTTCTTTTTGAAGAATACAATGGAAATTCCATTAGAACAATATAATCCTGAGGTTACATTTTCATTTATTTGTTCAGTTTTATCATATGTGAAAACTTTTGCAATTCTTCCAAAGCAAAGTAAATAAAAGTTACAAAGTAAATAATACATTCCAAAAAATCATTAGTAATACATTGAAGCATTTCTTTCTAAAAAAAAGGAAATAAAATAATTTGTTTTAAATGATTTCTTCGGACGTATATCTTTAGAAAAATGGTTTCTATACATAAGTATTTGAAGGTCGTTCTCCATTGAAACAATTTCTGTTTCTGTATATCAGACAAAACGTGGTATTTGCAGTCGTTCTTTTATTCTAACACTATCCTTTTTTAACGACCAGTGATTCACTCGTCTTATTATTAGCATAAGTTTATTTTTCTCAGCCAGCTTTATACAAGGTGCTTTTATCCAGAACTTTCAAACGAAAAAGAATGTAGGAATAAAAAAAATGGCAATGAAAATAAAAGTGAATAGTATTTTACTACGACGAAAGCAAAATTATTAACTTATATTCAAAATTAAAAAGAAAATAGTTAGATCTTTAAATTAGGAAATTATGTGATCAAAATAAAACAGATATCATTTAGAAGATTTTGTGTTTTTCATTTGAGTAGAGGCTGCAATTTAAAAAAATGACCTGAATTTGTCCAGAATTTGAGTTAAATGCCACGACTTGCCACGATCTTTAAAAGTAAAAAAAATAACTCGTAATGAAGGAAAATTCAAAGTCCGTAAAAGCAATTAATTTTAAATATAACTAAATTCACTCCTACTTTTGCTATGCAAATAAAATGACTAGACGTCGAATAGAAAAAGTCCTCACTTTTTATTTCTCTCTCCTCGAAAGAGAATCTTGAAAAAGTGTACGGTACTTAAACTAAATATCGTTATTATCATTGTATCATTTTAAATTTTTTAGTGAACAGCCATATTAAAAAATTATTTCTATAAAGTTAGGTTTGAAAAAATTCGTTTTAATTTTTGCTATGTGTAGAATGGAATCATTTGAACTCATTGGCTTGCTGTTTTTCCGCAAAAGTTTCATCATATTTTCTTTTTTTTTATCTTCTACCTTTTTTTTCTTCTTTCCCTTTTCACAGAAAGGAAATTATTAAATATTGTTCGAAATTTTATCACTGTAGTATTATCTAGCCGCCTTTGACGGTCATTGGTTAGACGAGATAAATGGTCGCTGAAAAATCAATTAATTAATTTGTGTAAATGGTTTTCTTGGAAAATTCTTTTTAAACTTCTGATATTGACAGATATATAACTCATACTATTTTAAATTCTTTACACCATTCTGCTCATTTTACTATTTCCCTAATTTTCTGTATATCTTTATACATGAGATTCCATCACAGGAAAAAGCAACAATATTTAAAAATATATAGTGTACTTAAAAGAGTTTTTCAACATTGCTGGAATTTTTTTAAAAAGCATGCCTTATACTAAAAACCGAAAAGTAAGCCAAACTGCATTCATTGATGATCGATATTGGGAAAAAAGCCGGATAAAATATTAGTAGCAATGATTTGAGTTAAACTTCAACAATTAAGGATATTGTTGCAAAATGCATTTAAAATATTTTTAGAAACAGAATAACTATACGACAAAAACAAATTATTTAAGATATTTTTAGAAAGAGAAAAATTATACGACAAAAAAAAATTATTGATTTTTTTTTAAGTTTATGTAAAAGTTATATTTTTGCGGAAATATTTTTGGAAGTTAGCAGGAAAGAATGCCACCATTTCGCTTGCTACTTAATTAACTATAATTCTATATAAGATTTTAATAAAATTTCTCTGAGGTACACATTCCTATGCGCTAAGATATATATGTGCTGAATTTTTTTAATATATCAGGCAGTCTAGTAAGTTGAGGGAAACATCTTTGTTATTAATAAAAATTCACTATTTAATTTTTAATATTATTAACCCTCAGATTATTAGAAAATAATTATACGATACAAGCAAATCGTTACCTATGTAAAAATATAAGCTAATATGACTGATAATGTCATGAATTAATATGAATAACTATAACTCACTTTCCATTGAAGCTGATTCACGGCTATCTAATTCCCGAATCAGGCTGAAGAGATAGTTGTAAAAGTAATAGCAAATTATTTTATTTATGTTACCTTAACTCTGGTTTTTATTAAAAAATCTTTAACTAATCCAAAACCCATTTGCCATCTTCCCTAGTCAGTGATATGGATTGCGCACTTGAGGTCATAAAGTTCTGATTCCATTTAGTGTCACCACACCAATATGAATCCTGAATAAAGTAGTGTCTTCTGCCCTTGCGAAGACAGAAAAATTCAAGCTAGTCAAGTCTCCAGACATACAAACTCTCTTTCATTTGCCAAGCAGTCAGATGAGTAGCACCGTTTGTTCTATTCTTTCATAGAAATCGACCACTCATCTGTAAATATCCATATCAAATTAATTAAATATCTAGTTTTCCTTAATTCATTCTTACTTTGTCATCAGGAACGTTAAATTAGCCACCTTTGGCAAACAGCAAGTCTCTGAGATGAATGGTTGCTTGAAGTTTCATATTTCATGTGTTCTGATATATGATCTTAATTTCTTCTCAACAAATAATTTTAATCCTTGAATTTTGGTAACCATGTGAATTATACTATTTTAGAAGTTTTACACTGTTTTGTACGTTGAGCTATGCATTTTATAATTTTTTTTTTCATATCACTTAAAATTTGAACCTTTATTTGAAACTGAAATGATTAAATTAAAATAATACAACAATTTGCTTATTGTAAACTAGCATTTTCATTGAAAATATGTGGAGAAAAAGTAAAATAGTTTAGCATTGATGTTTTTTTGTACAACGGAATAATTGTCATTTTTTGCAGAAGAGGGATATTCAATAAAAATTTCTTTGATTCTACAACAACATACTACATACTACAATTCAACATACTACAACAAGAAAGCAATTTTCAAATTAAAAGAGTGATAATATAATTTTATATATCTAATTATATTGCAGTAGAAGGATTCACTTAAAATTTTCCGTTATTGCTTGAAAAAATTATATGTTTATTTTTGTAAGTATAATTTTAAAATTTTTTTAAAAATGTACAAACATTTTCAAAACTTTCATAAAAAGTATATTTTTGGAAAAGTAGACTGTGTCTTCTTCCTGAATAATGGAAAAGAAATCCAGAATGAAATATTTGTTGCAATAATGAAAGTGATTTGAGTTTCATATCAACAGTTGCAAAATTGCTATTAAAATATTTTCAAAAAATAATTGAAAGTAGATAAAAAAAACCTGCATAGCAACTAAAATCGCACCATTTTTAAGATGATTCAAAATTCATTCTTTTGGTTATGCTGGAAAAATCTCAAAATTTCGCTTATTTTTTATTATTATTATTCTATTAAAAAATTCTAACATTCCTATATTCGAAAGTATTTTTTTGCTAATTTTGTAGCTCTAACTATAACGATTTATCTTTTTAAGTGCCACAACACTCACATACGCATATCTCTATTGACAATAAAGATGTATATAAGTTTGTGTGTGTTGGTGCAACCTTTAGCTACTGAATTTGGCATATGTATATTACCTTGGAGGCGAAAATGTGCACTTCAGAAAGATTTTTTTAGAAATCTTAATTAGATTTTAATTAAAAAGTAAGATGGATTTTGGTGGTTTTCAATTCTAATTTCTAAAAGTATTATCGCATAAAAATAACTTTTGCATCGTTTCAAATTCTAAAAAATTCTCTTTTTAATGATAATTTAATACTCTCTCAAAATTTTGCCGAAGTCTTGCAATTTAAAAAAAAATTGTTACAATATTTCTCTGAAGTTTAAATCGATTTCATTTTTTATCAAGTATCTGAACGCGTGCGTTTCTTTCATTTTGAAAGTCAAAGCAGGAGAACTTTGTTTAATATCCGTGTAGTTTGCAAGATAAATAAAAAGAAATAAAAAAGGGGAAAAAAGGGGAAATTACAAAGCCAGGAAAATAGATTATTCTCAAAGTTATGTTGTTTTTAATAGTACATTGCTGTCATGGAATTTGATTCTTTTAGGATACACAATAAACAGAACAGATATCAGGCTTTTAAAATTGCAAGTCTTTGATGCCTGCCATAATTTGATGCTTAAAAATATTTTCTTGAGGGGACATGAGCATTAGGTTATATACAAAGATTTAACTGAAAGGGAAAATATTCCATTTTGTCAGTGAATTGACTAGTCTTCAAATACAGCTAATCACCAATAGAAAAAAAAAGATAATGATGGCAAAAAAACTCATGGATTTAGGCTTAGTGCCTGATTTTTTATTTCAAGAATTTCTTTTTTGTTGGAAGAGGAAAATTTTTGCTGTTCTACATTCATCTAAACTTAAAGTACTATTTTACTATATCTGCACTTTTTATTTTCATGCTCAAAATGCACAACTACCATGCCAGCAGCAAGAAAATTCTGCACCGAGTTAGAGTTCATTTGGCCGATTATTAATAGTTTGTATAATCGTCTGCACTAGGCCAGAGTTGGAATGAAGTGAAATCATGCTTACATAATGTTCCCCAGAATTTATCGCCAAATTATATTTGAAAACAAATGCTCAAAAAAAAAAAAAAGAAGAAGAAGAAGAAGAAATGCAATGAAACTGCTGAGTTTAGATGGGCAGAATCACCGGCCGCAATAAGAGATAAAGAGACTCAACAAAATTACGTCACTAGCATTGAATAATAGTTAGAAATAGGCTATATGAAAGCAAAGATACTACACGCATCTTTAGGATTATGGCTAGAAGGAATATGCAATGAACAATGGCTTGCGACTGCTGTCTTCGCATGAATGTTTCCATGACATCCGATTGTTAGCAGATAACGAGATTTTGTTGGTGGTCTTATGGCTTTCTATTGAGGTCAGTAATTATCCCACTGTAAATAGAGTCAACAGCTATGTACAGTTAGGATTTAGATGATATGCGCGTTTAATTTTTATTTTATGGTGATGTCACCATGTGAATTAACTCCCTTGTAAAATCCTAAGTAACAGTATGACGGCGCTTTTAAATGACCATTTAATAATATTTTTTTCTAATATATATTGTTAAATCCTTGACATGCGAATTTATATAATTAGATAATACATCTAATCTGGGACATTTATTGTTATTTTAATTCTTATAATAACATAAGGACTTTCAGATATTGAAGCATTTGAAATTTGAGATATTGATCTATAATTTCTTCACTGCAACTAATGCAAGATTGGTAATCATATTAATAATAACGCTATTTACTGTTAGATGGCAGCACGAGCGGAATTTCCAATCATTAAAGTGTGAAGAGAACAATGGGAAATTTTAATTTTATAACAATATGTGACTACCCCAACTTACAGAAGTTACTTGTTCTTTCTTTCTACTGATTGTCATTCTTCTAATAACAAATAGTTTCTTGGAGGGTCTTTTGTTTTGAAAGTTCCGTAGTTGAAAATTCTCCTAAAATAATTATATTTTTTGCCTGTGAAGATTTAACATGTTTAAATGCATATGTTTCCAATCGGTTAGTAGTTGTAATTTAAGTTTTGTTATAAAAAAATCCAATCTCCTCTCATTTTGATAATTTTTATATTTGTTTTTCATATTGTAATACATTTTTAAATATTTTATATAAGGAAAAAAAAAAAAACAGCGGTTTCTCTGAAATTTTCTTGCACACACTCTCTTCTCCCCGTCGGCATAAATTTGTGAACTTGGCATCTTCACAAAAGCTCAGATTTTTATTTTCCAAACCCTGCACATGAGAGTCGTGTGCTTCGTAGCATTGTGAAGAGTAGCCCAGAAGAATTATAATTTTTCGTCAGAAAATACATAACAGCAATTTTATTAGTTTAAGTTACTGAAGTGATCTTTTTAAAAAACAAATCTCTAAATTTGCATCTAGATATCTTATTCCAGCAAAGGCGGGTGATGAAAATTTTAAAAAATGACTTTTTATTAAAAAAAAAAACTATTAAACTGAAAAGAAAAATTTAAATAAAGAAGTTACCGATATTGAAAAACTGTAAAATGTAATGAAATGAAATGTAAAATTTATATTTAAAAAGCAAAATGAGCTCAAAGATGGCTTAATAAAATTAAATGTGAAATGGAAAACTTTTACGGAGTGGTAATTGATTTCTCAAATACATTAAAAAGTTGTATTCGCAAGTACAACAGACATCGAAAAATGAATTCAGGTTTCAGAATCGAAACAAGATGTTAACCTCAAATTTAATTTTCACCAATTTTTTTGTTTTGAAAATCAGCCTTTATGATACTTTTGGAAATCGTAGAATAACGATTGGAATTTAAAAAAATCCTGGTATGCGAATTCTGGCCAACATTGTATTTATGGGCATTTTTCGACGACCCTTATTTATTTATTTTTTTTAATAAAGGCGAATTTTTCAAAAAATTATATGGATTTGTCCCAAAACCATTACCAGTTATTATCTTTTATATAGCGCTTCAAAAAAGAATTTCAAATTTTTTTCTAAAATTTAAAAAAAAAGAATTTTTTTTTCAAATTTTGTATTTTTTAAAACAGTTTTGATCTTTTTAAGTAATTATTTCTTTCTATATCTTATTTTGTAGATCTTTTTAGCAGCTATGACTTCTTATTTAAGATATTTCTCTCAAACTAATAACTTTCTGCCAAAAAGCAAAAAATCAATGTTAAATTTCCCGCACCTCCCTCACTCTCTTATCACCGAACATATCCGGCTCAAATTTAGAAGCTCGATAGCTAGCTCAGAGATAAAAAAAATAAGGCAATCAGTCCCCAAAATTTTGTTACATATTTTCCCTCTATTTAATAAAATAATAATTTTTCAAGATAATTCAGTTTGATTGTAAACCGGAAGCCTCTTAGACGTATTTCTTTTGACCATGTGGAACCAATATTTGCCACAGAATTAGGATTATAAGGAAAAGGTCACATGCGAAATTTTAGATATTTATCTTCGTGATTTTGAATTACCAGGTTTGCAAACATGTTGAAATTTGATTCATGGTAATTCAACACTTTCTATGCTAAAACTTTGCACCAAAGTAAAATTAGCATTTCAGCTATCCAGTTTACATGCAGAAGGCCAACCTATTAGCGGATTTAGTTCCAAATTGAAGACATATCAATATTGTAGATGCTTAATCTGTGTATTAAATTATATCTATTTAGATCTTGCGTTATAACATATATGTGCTTGAGCAGCCAGGTAGCCAGACTTCATCTGAATGGATTTCAAAAAATTTAAAAATTACCACACAATATTTAACTACATACCAAATTTCAGCCATAACTCAAAATGTGAGTTATCGTGCTCATAGACATTATACCGAAACTGTCTTTTTTGAATTCAAGGAGTTCTGAAACTCGGAGATTCGTCAAAAATCTCAAGGTCAAATTTTTTGAAGACAGCAATTTTTTTTTTCCTTTTTATATCGTATGCGAAAAAAGTTCCATTTCTGATGATGCTTAACATATGGTAAATAATTCAACATTTTATAACATAGAAACTTTTGGTTTCAGTGTTCTTTGTAACACTTAGTTTTCCTTCGACTGGTGTGATTTCCAACATTTTAGTTATACCCATACGCATAGTTTCTCTGTAAAATACACTAATTACATTCATGATTAAGATTCTCTACTGGAGAACCTTTTCCGGTGTTAATCTTCAAGTGTATTGCATAACGAACTTTATTTACAATTGGAATATTTGCAGATATCATTATGTTCCGTCAAATCTATTTTTAAAATCTCTTTGCTTTGCGAGTTAAATCTAAAATCTTTTTTTAAATTGTTTTTGCAATAACTACTTTTCATTCTTTGTCTGCCTTGAACAATTCTAGGAGCTATAAATCTAGTTCTCATAGATTAATCTTTGTAGTGGCAGTGCTTTCTCTTTCACAATATCGCCCTTCCATATGAAGGTTCACTAAGTAATAAACTTCGTAGTATATTAAATAAAATCAGACAAGCATCTGATTCACTTCTATAGAATAATTAAGGTCCAGAATTTTATACATATCTAAAAATTGGTGTGTAACCATATACTAAATTTCATCTATCTTATATTACTCCGTTCTCGAATTACCATGTGCACAAATAGACAAATCGACAAATAATCTTGAGTGGATTTGACAAAATTTTTTATGTAGGCTTGAATCTCTGTTAATCAAAACATATGTGGCGAATTGTGATGAGGGAGGATAGTACCTGAGATCTTATGGTTCGCAGTCGAGTAACATGGTCATAATACAAAAGCAATTGCTCGGGTAGCGTAGCTGTTAACTGGCTTATAAGCTATTCACTACACATATATCAAATTTCACCCATCTAATTATTTAAATTTATTAATTATCATATTTATATGCCTAAGTACAAACAGAGAAACAGAAAAATGTATCCTTTTTTGTAAAAAGTTTGGCACAATTTTGGTGTAATGTTCACATTCTAAATTTCATTTGTCTATTTCAATTTGTTTTTGAGTTATAGATTTCATAAATAAAGACACCAACATATATAATTTCTAAAAAAATCTTTTCCAACTCAGAAGATTTGGATTTTTAAAGTCTCCGTAATCAATCTTTTAATAATGACTGCCTTTATTAATCTTTTATTATTTTTAACTGTATTATTTAATCTTTTAACAATAATTGCTACTTATACTTCGTATCAGAGAAAGTAATAATGATCCAAAAATCATATGCAAATTATTTTTATTTTACAATATGAGGAAAGAAAAACCTACTCAACTTCTTTTGTAATTTAATTGGGGAAATCTTCAGCCTTTCAACAGTATCATTCTATTTTCTTTGAAAGAATAAAATTTATTTTTGTTAAAGTAAATTTTGAGGAATTTTAACTGAGAGAGTTTATTGGAATTTCGATTTTCAAGGAAACAAATGATTGAGTTTTTTTTATTGTGTGGAAATATTGGCCAAACTGTTCTGTATGCAACTTTTAATCTTTTTACTTCGTAAAAAATTCTACAAGCAACAAAAATTATTTCAAAGCATCTTATAATTTCGATAATCAATTATAATAACATTTTCCAACTTTTATTGAATGAACTCTTTGTAAGTGCATATGTGATAAATGCAAGGTATTTTTAATTTAATTATTTTTTCTCATGAAATGAGCAACAACTTGCAGGTGAATAAAAGCAATAATTTTAAATTTATGGCATACTTTCATTCAATGAAAATAACAAAGCGCATTTTAAAAAGTTACATACGGTCTTTCTTGATTTAAAACACAATAAAAATTAAACGTAAACATAGCTAAATTACGTCTTTCAAAAATTATTTTCTAATTTTAAAAGACTTAATTATCAAAATTTTGTCTAAATGTTTTTGATGGTTACAATATTTTAAATATCTTATTTATGATAAAAGAAAAAAATTGTACTGTATGCCGATATTATGCTTTACAAAATTTTATACAGTTTGCACTATCTTTAAATTTTTTTAACCGATTTCAAATTTTGACAATGTTTGAAAACAAGAAAAATATCTAGTAAAGAATAAAAGCAGAACTGGTAAAAGCAGATCTTTTAATCAATAACACATTATCCGAAGCATTTTGAAAGGACTAACTACAACTTATGATTTTTCTATAATCCCAGATTGCTTTAAGATCTTCAGTCAAGTTTCATAATAAAACAAAAATCATGATATGTCTTTCTCTGATAGTTTAAGCATTTTCAGAGTGATATTTTCATACATATTGGTATGATTTTTGATATGGCTAAACATGAATAAATATTTTCTTTCTTTAATTTCAAAGCATTACAGAAATCTGTTTTTAATAATAGTATCTAAATTCCACATGGATAAGCAAACTTCTCTTTCACAGTACGGAAAAGTACCACTGCAAGTGACTATTACATCATCTGTGATTTTAAACAACATGCATCCAATCAGAAACATCAACAATAATGAAAATGAATTCCGTTGTATCCGTTGCGGAAGTTCTATGGAAAAGTCCAAGTCTGTTTTTGTAAATATACAACTACCTTTATTTCAGATCAAGAAAAGTTACAGCAGCATGACCATGGAAATTCTGTCAAAAAGTAGTGACAGCAATACCAGCTTGGAAACTGTCACAGAAACTTCTTTTGTGAAGTATTGCTTACCGAAATCTTTACATATTTGCAACATACCTGAAACAGAGACTTGCTGCCCTGATTTAGAATGCTGTTGTCAAGATAAATCGAACACAATAAGTTCAACAATTCTGAATTCTGATGTTTCTGAGGAAAACTTAACGTCCACAGATGTGAGTGTTGTCGGGAGCCAACAGATCATCACGCCAAATGGACAATTTTCGAAGCCACCAATTCATAATTTAGATTTCAAGGAAGACCTTGTTTCTCATCCTTGCACAGACTGTCATGTAACTGTATTGAATGAACAGGAGATGAGTGACCAGGAATATATCTCTTTGATGCTTCAAGTTCCCCATTTGTCCCCTGCCAAAGAATCAGTTGAATGCCAAACAGATGGAAGCGTCTTCAGAAGCGACATTGGCGTGGCGGTGAATATCCTTGAAATATATCCCAAGATAAATTTAAAATGCGGTGAGGCATACAATTTTATATTTTTGTAAAAACTAATTTCTATGAATATTTTCTGGAGGCCTTTGTTTCAGAAGTTGTATAATATATGTCAAAAATAATAGTAAATCGGCTTTACTACGTCTTAATATGACTATTAAGTAATATGTTTTCTGAAATGAATTTCTTATAATATCATCTACACAAAATGAAACTGATGAAAGAATAATGAAAAAGAAATAAGAATGTTTAAAAATAAAAATATACTGCATAAGAAAATAATAAGTTGTGAGATAAGTTTAAAAGTCCCACTGAATATTATATTTCCTATTTTATTTATTGATTTTTTGGCGCCATTTTGTACGGATATCCCTTTCTTGTGACCTTTCTGTTAGGGCTTCAATTATATCTTTCCAAATATGGAATATAACTAAATATTTCCTAAATATTATATCCCCAAATTACCATATCTGAATTATTTGCCAAGATCACGATAATATACACAATTTTTTTATGTTATATTCAAATAATAAGCTACGCAAAAGAGAAAATCGTTTTTGTTTCGAGATACTGCCAACTTAGAAACATCTGGCTGAAAGTTAAAACTTTCATGATTAGTTTTCGTTTGAAATATTTGAAATTTTATATCAAGTAGTTTACTTGAAATAATTTTCATGCTTGTATATCATTGGCACAGTTAAATATTTGCTTGTTGAAATTGGATATAAGGCATTTAATTGAAAACTCGATTTTTAAGAGCCAAATATAAAATATATATCGATACGTCAATAGAGGTAAACCCGACTCTCCTCCGTCACGCAATCTTTAAACTTGGCAGAAAACGTGCATATATCAAAATAAAGGCAGATCCATGCCAACAAATATAATATCCACATTTTTACCAGAATGTAAGAATTAATTTTAAAATTGCTTTTATCAAAATACTTCTACAGTCTATGGTTATTCTGGAAGATGCAAAATTTACAACGAATGCTTTGGTTGCTATTTTTTAAGAGTAAAAGCAAAAGTTCTCCAAATTAAGGAATAAAAGGCTAAACATAAATCATGGCCAGAACCACAGGACTTCCGTATTTACACTGTCGATTTTGTGGCACACGTTTCAAAAAAGCTGAAATCAGTGAACATGAATTAGTTTGCTTGGAGAAAAGTGAAGAACAGCTTAATGAAAATCTAAATACTCAGCATGATCATAAAATCAATAAAAAGCCTCTAAAAGGTAGTAGAAAGAAAACAGATCCTGCTACAGGAACTAAAACTAATAAATTGACGCAGAAAGACGGCGCTGCAGACAGTCCATCCTCATCAACATCTGAAATGAAACCATCAGTACAAAGGAAAGCATCAAAAAAACAACCTACCAGAAGCAAAACTGAGTCTAATAAAGGAAGGGTTGGAAAGGGTCAGCAAAAATTAGATAATAGAGGAAGATCTTCTAAAAATAACAATAGTGTTTCAGTAAACCCATCATCATCCACCTCAGAAGAGCAACCACTTACCCAAGTGCCAAAAAAGGATCCATCGGAAGAAAAAGAAGCTTTAAAAGAAGTAGCTTATCCCAAAGTATCTGCGGAAATAATGCGTGAAGCTGAGAATTCTAACAGAGAATCGATTTCTGGTCAAGATTCCTTGCCTGTTAATACAGTGGTTAAGAACGACCCAAAGCAAGCATGGAATGCTAACGCACCTCGAAAGATGAGCGGGAAACCAGAGAATCCTTTCCCGCCTGTAAAAAAATACAGGCACTATCCTGTGTCTTGCGAGTTCTGCAACAAGAAATTCCAACCTGGACCTCTTCGCAAGCACATTCAGAAGTACCATCCCGATGAGCATCTACCACCAGAGATGCGAGGCAGAGACCAGGGGAGGATCCGTCCTCTTGGTCCTCGAGAAGAGAGGGAGAAGAGAAAAAGGCCCGCTAGTGGTCCACCCAGACAGATGAAGATCTGCTACATTTGTGGCAGGATGTTCGGTAGTAAGTCTATCCATATTCATGAACCTAAGTGCCTGGAAAAGTGGAGAATAGAAAATGAAAAATTGCCCAAGAGCAAAAGAATGCCAGAGCCTGTGAAACCGGAGGCTATGCCAGGTTTGTTTTGAATAAATATTAAAAGATTAAATTTTCCGAAAATCTATGTTCTATGTGAAAATCTATTGTATATCAGTGTTAGAGTTTAGTTCAGAAGTGGTTGTAAAAAAAAGAAGGGAAAAAAAAAAGAGCGAGAGTGATGTCTCAAAACTTCCTCGCTTGCTCTCCAAAAAAAGATGTTATTCTCTCTCTTTCCTCATAATAATTATAATCCTGGGAAAAGGTTATAAAGGCCAGAAGTGCTCAGATTTTTATTTTTAGGGACTGACACATGAGCATTTTGAGCTTCGTGTAAAAAATTGGTGAAAACGGAATTGCCATTTTGGATGCTTTCTTTTATGAAAAGGAACTAAAATTTTATGGGAAACTACAATTTTATCTAGACGAACTGTATTAAATTGTATTAATTTAGGTTCAAAGTGATTTTGAATTATCTCGTTTACATGCACACGAATAAGAAGAAAGGCGAATAATCAATCCTTAGACGGATTTGGTTTTAGGTTTAATACGGATTTACACTTTAGATGCTAAATCTTATTTTAACAAATTTTATTTATCTAACTCTTTTTGTTTCGTAATTGTTGTGTTCATTTACTCTTAAACAGATAAGCATAATTCCTTTGAATGGTTTTCCTTCAAAGTATAACAGAAATCTGCAAATTTAGATTTAAACTCCAAATTTCATCCGTTTAGCTCAAAAGGTTTTTGAGTTATCGTTTTCAGAGGATAATTACAAAAAGGCGTTTTTCTGACTAAGAGAAATCTGAAATAAAATTAAATTCTGCATAAGAATTTTAGTTGAAGCTAAAAATATTCAGTGTTCCTTGCGTACTAGATGGTTTCCAAATACGGTGAGTAAGGAATATTCTTTGAAAATTAATTCAAGAATATCATAAAACATCACATGTAAAGTTTTGCTAATTTCCATTCAGAACTTCTTTTTACGTATATAATTTAAAAATATATATAATGCAGACACTAAGTAATTTCATTTGAAAATTATTTATATAAAATTTAAATTTTAATTGAAGCTAATATTATCCAATGTTCTTGCTGACCAGATGGTTTCCAAATACGGTTGGTAAGGAATATTGTTTGAAAATTAATTCACAAATATCATAAAGCATCATAGGCAGAGTTTTGCTACTTTTCCTAGAGAACTTCATTTTACGTATATAACCTTAAAAAATATAATGCAGGCACTAAGTAATTTCATTTCAAAATTATTCATATAAAATTTATATTATTAATCGTTTATAAATTCAATAGACAATGTATTTGTTTTTCTTCCTTTTAAAATTCCAACCCACTCAGAATTGTTTTTTTTAACCATCGAATTATGACAGACGTTAAAGTTGTGTCATTTCTATATCCTTATACCTAATCCGTTTATTATGTACTGAAAAGTTCTTAATAGAATTGAGTCCAATGACATCACAGAGGCATTAAAAAATTGCACTCTGGGTAATCTGTCTTATAGTTACACTTTATCTTCCAAGATACTCCGATTTCACTTTTTTATCCCTCATGAAAACTGTGCAGAAAATGAATAAAATATTTCTTCTTCAGCTGTCAACAATGGAAAAAAATTACGCGATGAAATATGTGGTTAACCAATAAAAGTGGCCTCTCCTAAATTTACTTGAATACTCTATTATAAACGCGTCATGCCAAAAAAAAATGCTTTATATGGCATTAGCATACTTGCCTCTTACAAGAAATGTACCCTCATTTGCCCATATTTTGGTTTGTTTGGGTTTTAACAAGGACGAAATCCTTCGGGACCCTCAACTGTTTTTAGACTTTTTAGACGTTTTCGGATTCATGGAGATTGTCTAGCCCTGATTCCGAGATAAGTAACAACAACAGCTGCAAAATATTAACTTTTGGCAGGAATTTATAATTTTTATTTAGTCTATAATGTCATCTTTGGCGATTAATCTCTGGTATGCGCTAATAGTATCGAAAAATCTAATTTGTGTTTCAGACACGTTTTTTTTAACCGATTGAAATAAAAATAGGACACAAAACTACTGCTCTTGTAGTCACAAGACCACATACCAGATTTGATGCATTTGTCATTTTTTTAACTATCGCATTTACATGTTTCCGAAAATACAGACCTACAGACGGTGACCCGTCTTTGGATTTGGCTCAAAATTTGACAGCTGTCTACACTATAGTTGTTAAATCTACAAAGAATTTTATTTATCTAGCTCACTTCGTTTTGTAATTATCGTGTTAAATTATATTCGACCAACAGGAAGAACTGACTTTCTCTGAACATATTTTACCCAAAATTTGACAGAAATCTACAAATATTGGGTAAAGACTCTATTTCAACCATTTAGTTCAAATCGTTTTTGAGTTATCTTTGTCACAGACAGACAGACAGACGGACATTTTTGAAAAATGTGTTTTTTTAGTTCAGTGAGGTCTAAAATGTTGAGATTCTTCAAAAACTCGAGTTCGAGTTTTCTTACAATTACTATACTTTCTCCACATTACATGTACAAGGAAGTAAAAAATGAAAACGTTTTGGACTTCTTTGCAACAAAAAAAAAAATCTATTGTTAAAAATTATACAAAAAAATATTTTTGAAAAACTATCAAAATTTAGTAAAATATTTCATAATAATTAATTTTATGCAAAAAAAAAAAATAATTTCTTGGGTTTTAAATCAATGTTTTGCCGTAGTATTTTCGATAGCTATTAGGAAAAATTCATTCTTTCAGTTTACATTCTTGACTCCGATGTATATTTCTTCTAAATGAATTAGTTCTAAATCAAATGATCTGGCCTGTACAATACCAAAACACACATGTATATACTGCTTTGTTATTAATAGAGGCAGAGATATATTCTTCTAGTATTGGACGCTGCTTTATAAATTTACAGGGACGTCTGAAGAGGAATCTCTTCCTGGCTCGAAACAAGATCCACAGCGAAATTTACCGGAGCTGGATGCAGAGGCTGAAGCCGCTTACCGTTGTCACCTAAAGAATCTTGTGCCCTGTAGTCACTGCGGTCGAACCTTCAACCCGGACCGAGTGATGGTGCACGAGAACGCCTGCATTGAGAGGCCCAGAAAGCGAAAGAGGAGAGTGCGCAAGTGAAGTTGATTCGACTTTAAATCAGAATAATCTTCTTCTTCAACAAGTCAAGACAATTCTCTTATCCAAGAAATCTGAATTTATATTATAGCAATATTTTCATGACAATTTACAAAAAGAAAAATCGTTGATTCCTTATCAAAAATGCTATTGAGGAAAATAAAATCACAATTCTTTAATTTGTTGTTCTCAAGTTGTCGTTTTCAGTTGAGAAAAACACATTAATCAGATTTCAATTTTACTTTTTTAAAATTTGGACTCTTGAAATCTATATGTTCATACTGATATATCTAGATCAATAAAATCTAATTCAAAATGTATTGTTTCATAGATATGCAAGCGATACAGATTTGTTTTCAGGTGTAAAAACAAAGAATTTTTTTCGTTTATATTAGAGAATGAAATGTTGATATATTTAAATTCTTTTACATATTTACATGCTTTACTTTTTTTCCTTTCCTTTAAAGAATAATTTTTATAAAATTTATATGAGCAAGCTTAAATTTTAAAACATATTTTAGGTTTTGAGCAGCGAAAATTAAATATTTATTGCAGAACTAGTAACTAAGCCTGTGGTTATTAATTGCCAGTTGGTAGAGATTATTGTGTAGAACTCTGGTAAATTCTTTAGTTTATATGAAACAATAAGTTCGATTTAACAAATACTAACAACTATTTCAGTCATAACTTTTCATAAACATAACAGCTATTTCAGAATAAATTTACTATAATTCAGAAAAATTACGTAGTGTAAAAAGAATAGATATTTTAATTTATTCGATAGAATATTTAATTTGGTAAATACTACTTTTTTGCAAATGATAAGTGCATATAGTGAAAATGTGCATGTGAAATATTTTATGAACAATTCTTTTTTCATTGAAATTTTTTTACAAGTGATTATGAAACTAGTGCCATAATTTATAAAAAAAAATTGCTGTCTAAAAATAATATTAGAATTTTCATGTTTTTTTCTTGGCAATTATATCCACTGGCTATTAATTTTTTCTTCGAAATTATTTAAGCAATAATATAGTTTCTATGGAAATTATAGTAATAATAATTGGTAGAGAATAAGTTATATAATACCTCAATAATCGCTCAGTCTTCTTTGATGCTATTTTATGGCTTTTATTCAATATCAGAATCAGGAAGAACTAAGCAAAATAAATTTGGGTTGCATTGAAATCAACATTTTTATCGGTGAAAAGGTTTTGCCTTTATTTTTATTAAATTCTCGACGTTTTATTTGCTTTCACGGATTGCCTTTCATTATTGTTTTCATTGTATGGCTTGGAATTTCATTTTACATACGTGTTGGCATCGTCTACCCCTAGCAACGAATTCAATCAACGAATGAAGCTCTCATTGGAAGGATAAGCTCTCATTTATATATCTCAACAACTGATCCAATCAAGCGACAAAATTTCTTCTGTAGTCGGATAATTATTTTCAGAGTGTCTTCAGTTGTTTTCGGAAGGTAAAGAAATTTCTTTTTTCCTTATTTAAAAATAATCAAATTTTATAAATACCAGTTTTTAGTTTATCGTTAAAATTTTAATTTATGAGTTTTCAATGGTCTAATCTCTTGTTATAAACTGTGTGTTAAAAAAATGAAGATTTATGCAAATTCATACATTTTCTGAATGCCATTTTTCCCTACTCTATGAGTATATTTTGTTATGTTGCATGGCTAAAGAATGCAAAGAAAATAACAGTATATCATTCGGTTTCCACAAGTTGGTGACTGACCAGCGACCTCAGACACATTAAAGCACTTACTGAAGGGTGGGTTATCGAAAAGAAGAGCAAACTGTGTAGAAATAACAGGAATATAATGAATACTATTGTGCCCACATTATGAAAACAGATACCTCCGATAATCCATGATACTTATTTTTGAGCCTTCATTTCGTAAATAGAGAGGATTAAACATCCATATATGTTTGTCCGTCGATGTATATTTGAAAACAAATAGTTGAGAGAATATCTGATATGCAAATGGAACAATTATCAAAATGATGTTTTCTGTTATGGTTAAAAATTGGCTAATTATATTTTTAAAAAGATATGATTAAGAGTTATCACATTACAAAAAAATCTGTGACAAAAACATATTGCGAATCTAAATATACAATTATATCTATGAAAAAAAAATGAAAATAATATAGCGCTTTGGCTGTTACAATACATATTTGACATAAACATTTTAACATCAGACTTTACACTATTCGTAATTCGCAACAATTGAATAAATTCTTTAACATTCTTTGATAAATTCGGCCTATATGTTCGACACGGATATACAATTTTATTTTTAGTGATAATTAAGATTCAAGATCAGTGCTCATTAAAATTATAAATCCATTCCCTGCAATCATTTTGTTAATTCTCAAAGCTTTCACACATGATTTTTGATATATCGAAGGGATTAGTACAAATTAACGCACATTTTTGTTTAAAAATTTGTGAAATATTTTTAATTCTACAATGCAAACTTATGCAAAAAAACGGCTCTTACTGGAATTATTTTTAGATATCAACAGTCTTCTGAAACATTTAATGTTTTACATTATTGGACTAAGTTTTACATCATTAGGACTAACAGAACGCCCTTTCAATGTTCTACCAGCCGCGGTAATCTGACGACAAAGTGACTTTAGAACCGCAGGGTTCAAAATCCGATTTTACCGAATTTACCGAATCTCCTGTGTAAACGTATCTAATGTGTGCTAAGCCATCATGTCTAAATGGCTTAGCACTGGTGTGATGTGGTGCGTTAGCTTGGAGAGTGGGCGCCAGTTTGTGTGTCTTTCCCATTTAACAGCGACTCAAGATGAAGAGGACTGCTTAAAAATATTTCGAATGTTGAATCAGAACGGGACTTTGATATAACTAACCCCACAATTTTCTGAAGAACTTTATTTTAACAACTCTATGTGTGGATATTCTTACCTTTGAGTGGTATTTTTTTGTTTTTAAATACTTAATAGACCATTGATAAAGGACAAGTTAAGCTTAATCTGACTTCTACCAATTCTCTTTATGTATTTATTTATTTAATTCAGAAGTTCGTACGCATTTTCAAAAATCGAAACTCAAATCACTACATATCTTTCCTCGCTTACTTATAAAGAAAGATAACATTTGGGCTTTCGATAAATATTATTTTTCAGCAATGACTTCAGATAGAGTTTTTGAAATTCTCCAAAAATGCAAGATAGATAAGAACGTTAGCAGAAATGTAAAAGGCGTACAGATAGAAATTTCTTTTGATAAATCATATTAAAGTTAAGGAAACTACAATTTAAAGGTAAGTAAAAAGTTTTGGAATTTCTTTGAAATTTTAAACCAGGGTAAATTACATGATCTAATAATTTTATATAGTTGAGAATAATCATCAGAATCATTAAAATTAGCAGTATTTTCCTATTAATCGCCAAATCAAGATATTGTTGCCAATTATCACCAAATATTTGGCGGGAACTTTGCATAAATGATATTCAAATGCAATTGCAAAATATTGATGTTAGACCTTGGTCCATTACTGCTGATCCCGAGTTAGTGGACAGTTACTAAATTAAATAGTAGGAATGATTTAACTGTCAGATATTTCTATAATACAGCGCTTTTTGTGTTTAACTTTGTTGTATTGCCAAGTAAAAATATTTGCATCACAGATATACAGGAAATCGTACTTTGGACTTCCTTCCTTCACGACGACGAATCTTATTTCATTAATTTTGCTTATTGTGTGTTTACCATTTGAGATGTAGTTTACATGCGAATATCATAAAGCTTTCCGTGTTTTATATATCTTGAGTCTAGAAAAACTATTTATGAAATTCGTGAACATCATAACTCAAAAATGGAATGATTGGACTAAGTAAATTTAAAATGTGGCACTGGTTTACAATAGTTAAGAAATATTAAATTATCGCGTGAATTTATCATTTTTACTGAAATATCCTGTCATCCTTCACGAGACTTTTGGTAATTCATCCCTGGCATGCAGGTAATAGTATCTGAAAACCGAATTTGTGCTCTAAACGTGTTTTTTCTCAACCGATTCAAACAAATATTTGGCTCAAACCAGCACTTATATTCAAAAAATTCCGTACCAAATTTGATATATTTAAATCATTTTATTTTTGAATTATCGCGTTTACATGTTTCTGAAAGTACATACCAACAAGCAATCACCCTTATTTAGATTTGGTTCAAAATTTGACAGATGTCTACACCGTAAATGTTAAATCTGTGTACCGAATCTTATCCATTTAGCTCGTTTCGTTTTATAGTTATCGTGTTAATTTATATTCAAACAACCGGACAAACGAACTTCTGAATAGGTTTGACTCAAAATTTAATAAAAATCTGAAATCTTTCGTATAAAGATAGTATACAAAATTTCAACCGTTTAGCTCAAAGTGTTTTTGTGTGTCTTGTCACAGATAGACAGGCAGACGGACATTTAACAAAAATGGGTTTTTCCAGCACAAGAAGGTCTAAAACGGGAAGATTCGTCAACATCTCGAGCTCCAGTTTTTTTCAATTACTATACTTTATCTATACTACGAATAGGAGAAAATAAAAATCAAAACTTATGAAAATGAAGACACTCTGAAAAGAGAGAAACAGTGAATCAATGGACAGAAAATGAAAACACAGGAAGTTTTCTGCAAACAATACTATTATAATTAGAATTATAGAAAAATAATTCATTATTCTTAATGTTCTAATTTGGCTCTTTGCCAAGTACATAAAGAATTAATCTGCGTTTTCTACTGCGCATCAGCAAAGAAAAACTTTTGTCTCATTAGGAGGACTATACTTAAAATCAATGAAAAAAGGAATTTTTATCGTTTTTGTTTTAAATTATATTCCAATAATGACCTCAAAAATTTCAAAAAGTGTGACGAAATTAGAATGTCAAATGTGCAGAAATTTCAGTATTAATTCTTAACATTTTCAGGAATAGTGTTTATTCTTTTCAGTTTCTCAAAACGCAGAAAATTTCATCAGAGGTAGGAAACGAATTTCTTTTAATCGATAACTGTTTATTCTCTTTGATGGTGTTTTGATCTCCCTTCTATAATCATTAGAAACAGCACTGCTGACAAAAATGGGCCATCACTTATCCAGAAACAATGCGAAGCATCAGATTAAAAATGTCTGCATTAAATTTTTAAATATGGGCTTCGAGATGAACCATTATGATTATCTGTGTATGCGAAACCTCATGGCTTTAAGTGCGATAGATTTGTCCATAGATAGATTTGCACACGCACACTCATACATCTATTTATGCTATGATTAATGTGACAAACCAGTTGTTAATAAAACTAACCTAGCTTACTGTTAATAAAAACTAAATTAAAAGTTTATTTAGTAATTAATAATTACCTGCCCTTATTAATACTAACCACGGCTATTATTAATAATAGTCGATAAATCACTTTGACTATAATATAACCTTAAACACATACTTTTATAAGTATGAATGGATCAATGAAAAATATGATTTATTCTTATTAAAATCACATCACAATTTTTTTTAATATCTTTTCAGATCTAGACAGCTTCCAACCGTAATCCTTGAAAACGCTATGTATAAAGCTACCCTAGGAGAATGGGACTACGCAATAATCGCTCTCACCATGATTATTTCCGTTTCTATTGGGATTTTCTTCCGATTTACTGGTAACAGACAGAGGACAACAACCGAATTCCTGATGGCAGGAAGGAACATGGCAAAGTTACCTGTCGTTTTTTCCCTGGTAGTCACCAAATTATCGGCCATAGCCATCGTTGGAGAACCCACTGATGTCTACCTGTATGGGACACAGCGTTGCATAGGGTTCTTCTTCATCTTTGTGGGTTCCGTTGTCACAGCTTATGTTTTCTTGCCTGTCTATTTCGCTATTGGTGCTTCCACAATTTATGAAGTAATTATAATTTATATAGTATCAGGTTCACTATAATATAATGCTTTTTGCTTTATTTGAGTGGCTTATTCTTCATTAGGAGTAGTACATTTTATCATTTTACGACCCCAAGCAGTGCACATTATTAAGCCTTTCTTTTAATAACTTCAGTTAGTTTAGCTTCATATTTCTAAAAAAATTTAACTAAATCTTTATAGTAATGATCCATTTTAATTTTAGTTTTTTTTTTACGTTTGTAAACTTGAAGAAAAAAATATATCATTTCTTAGTATTTATATCGAGGAAAAATTACTAAAAATATAAAATTCTTTAAAATCTAAGCATAACTATCAGTCAATGATTTCTTTACGTACAAGTAGAAGTGTTTAATTATTATAAGAGATTATAAGAATAAACTTCAAACAAATATTATAGAGAAACTAGCTGACCCGATAAACGTTGTTCTGCCTTATAAATTATTTC
>JAPMOR010007223.1:30296-73224 GCA_026543865.1 Argiope aurantia
ATATATATATATATATATATTTCCAAACTAAATGATATTTTTTCTTAGTACTTAGAACATAGATTCGGAAGAAGGACAAGAAAAGCTGTTTCCATTTTCGGTTACATTCAAACAGTAAGTAAAATAAGATTAGCTATCAGCTTACCATTTTAAAGAATTATATAATATAAGTATCAATATGTAACAATTGTATCTGATTATATATAAACCTCTTAAAATTCTTATTATTTTTTTAGTTGAATTTTATTTTAATGTGCCTTTTACATCGCGAAGAATGCCAAGACTACCAATTTGCTAGAATCAAAACTCGAGATGGCTGACAAAAGTAAATAACACTGTAAGGCAGTTAATATTAGTAGGTATTTCTTATTGCAGCTGCAAGCTTAATCGATTGGATTTGCTTTATCTACGGGTTCTGCTATTTGAGCTTTTATGGACTGCAGCTCAAATAACGGACTACAATTCAGACTTTTTTCAAATCCGGAAATAAATTGTTTCAGTAAATCGATTGAGAAATTATATAAGAGCATATATAACCTAGACTTCGAACAGTTAAAAAGAATTTTTAATTAAAAAAGAAAAAAAAACATCCTATGGCTTTGCTAAATGCTGCAGTAGAAACTTAGTAGCTTCCTAAGCACAGTGAATGAAAAAAATTTGAAAAAATTAGCAAATAACAGGTACAAAAAAAAAAGAAGTTAAAATAACTGCAAGCATTAGCCTAAGCATGGTTCCTAATGACAATTTCCAAACACTATGAATTCTTTTAGAAAAATCCCACTCACCTTCCGTATTTCACAGCAATCAAGTAATTCCTCAAACATCAAAATAATTATAAAATCAAACAAAAAGAAGTGAAAAAGTTTTAAGAATTTCATTGAAATTCAAATTTTATATTAAAAAGAGTACTCATACTATTAAAAGAAGAAAAATTTTATAAAAAAACAGCCGATTCCGAAAAAATATAGAGCAGACGATTTTTATTAAAAGAATAAATTAAAAAATCCATTAATTTATAAGAGAAAAAAAATCTTTTTTTTTCTTCTGAATTCTTTAAAAAAATAGAATGAAAAGCTTCTTTTTGTTATTCAAATTAATCTTATTTAAAAGAAATTATATTCATATTGTACTAAAAATTTTTAATAAATTATCTAGTTTTAGTTATTTTAATTTTTCAGTTCACTTGAAATTCGTGCAGTAGGTATACAATTCAACAATAATAACAAATTAACTAAGGATTGTCAGCGTAATTATTGTGCATTATTGTTTGGATTACTATAATGGCGATAAAAGGGCATATTAAAATAGAGTTTAACCACTTTGTTTCAAAAAGATGTAAAAATCCATTTTTGAAATCAAACGTCATATTTACTTGGATTTTTTTTAAGTGAATACATATTTTTTTTCTACTCATTTCCTTTGATAATATAGCATATTTGCCGCCTTGGCGACTAACTTTTCTAACTAACTCTCCCGGATTTTTAGGTTTATAAATATTAATGTGAAATACATATATATTTTTTAAATTTAACTTTTTTATTTGATAAAGCCGAAAAAGCATGAATTTAATTAAATAAGCCAGAACAAATTATAAAATATGCAAATTAAGGAGCATATATACTATGAAATAAAATTGGGAGTGAAAATCTTACTTTGGAATTAATTTCGAATGAAAGGTTGTTTTTTTTAATCAATTTTAAACACTAGCAAAAGCATGCGATTGAATGTTTCGATGAATGAGTTTGAATTTCAAAACATTAAAAATTAACTGCTACAAATTGAGTATACATTAAAAAAATTATCAAAAATAAAGAAAACATTGTATAGAAATGAAATCGATATCAACAAAAAGACAATTTTTTTTTTTCTGTTTTAATACGACACAAAAATCATCTTGTGATGCAATAGGTTTGGAAGATATTAATATCAGTTTCATCTTCATAAAGTCATAGTGATTACCCATTTGTAAACGTAAGGCCTGTTTTACGCGCTCTATTAAATTTTGTTTGAAGCTTATTTCTTGATACTTTTTAGATCTCTTTTCCTCTGAATGAACAAAGATTTTTAAAGCTTTTTAATAAGATTTTTCGTATTCGTTAATTGGCGAGGCGTTGAAATAAGTGTAGAAATAAAAATGTTTAACTAAGACTTCTGAAACTTTGTTGTTGCTTATCCCCCTTGAATTGAATACCCATTCAAACCAAGTTTAAGAGATCGTTTCGCATGATAAGATTGTAAACGGACCCTCTCCCCCTCGTCACTAACCACTTGCCTCGCAGAAGCTCCAACACAATCAATGATATGAGGGGGAGAAACGTCAGCCGAGCAGCGGCAAGGGTTATACATCTTTTGGCCTCTGATGAAGATAAAACTTTTTATATGGCCAGGCCTTAGCCTAGATAAGAAAGTTTGAACACTCCTTGGACTGGCTGTTTATTTTTTATTAAGTCAGTGACAATCCTGGACACCTACTGCCATACCAGTCAAGCTCTGGGGGAATCCTCCATTTCGTTTTAGTTCTTAGTTTAAACAAAGCGCGGATCTCTGCGGCCTGCAGTCTAGAAGAGGGGGTGGGGTAAGACTAGACTTCCTTCTTTAGCCAAAGCCTCTGCAATTTCATTTCCGTGGATACCCACATGAGAAGGGATCCACTATATGCTCACTGACCCGGTCCTTGCGAATGAGTTAATTTAGAGATAATGTCTTGGCCCAACATGTCAAGAATGTGTGGTCAATCCTTTAAGTATTGTATTGAGCTCTTGCTGTCTGTGAGGATATTTGAGAATTATCAGTCTCTAAGGCGAGGTCCAAAACTCTGTTAATAGCAAGAAGTTCAGATCGAATGGTCTGGTTTCTAAAACAATGCCTCGATTCCCCTCCACTTGATTTTAAAAATATACCTCTTCCAGTTCTCCCCTACTCCGTTTTGCTTCCATCAGTGTAGATTTTCAAGGCTTTATCGAGGATATCACCAATGACCTCGAGGGCCAGTTGGCGCAACAATTCTGGATGTTCGCTGTGTTTTGTAAGATTAATTCTCAAGTTTTCATTAAAAACCTTCGTTAAATTCTGAAACGTTCATACAATAATTTGAGGACATTTAATTGTTCTGTAATAAGAGCGATTTCTGTGTCACGCGCATTAATGTTTTATACTCATAATTTTTATGGTTTATTTTTTAAATTATTTTTAAAAATTTAATAAAAGAAGGGATCTTTTGAAATAAAGTTGATTTCACTACAAAGCTGTTTATTTTTTTATTTAATATTATATACGATGTCTTTTGCGAGATAATACTCTCCGAAGTTATTAAGAAAAAATTTCAAAATATTGATTAATTTTTAATTAATTAAAAATTTGAAACTTTTGCTAGATCCAAAATCTATATCTATATCTATATCTATACTTATAATAAAGCTCAATGTGTGTGTGTGTGTGTGTGTGTGTGTTGGCGCTCTACAGGCCAGACCATTCAACCTACAGCTACCAAATTTGGCACGTGTATACCTTGGAGGCCGGGAATGTGCACCTGGGGGTTATTTTTTCGAATTTTTAACTAGAATTTTATGTATTTAAAAATTAAGCGAAATTTTGACGTGTTTCTGCTATAACTTCCGAAAATATTACCGCACAAAAAAGATTTTTACATGAAGTTAAAGATAAAAAATTTATCTTTTAAATGATACTACTGTTTTAAACTTAAAATTAAATTTCTATTTTTAATGAATTTTTAAATAAATATTTTAACTATGTTTTTCAATAATTTTTTTTTCGTCAAAAATAAAAATTAAGATTAAGCACGTTTCGCATTCATGGGAAAAAAATAGCTTTTTTCAAAGTGTTGCCATCACATTGATTAAAGCTCTAACTGAAAATAAATTAAATCTTTTTGGAAATGAAATCTGCAAAAATATGATTTTCGGCACGTGTTTGTAGGAAATGCAACAAATATAAAATATTATTTTTTTAAAAAAATAAATTCAAGAAAAATTATTTTATAATCTTTTACACTCTCTATACAGGGTGTTTATTTAGTTCCGGAACCATTTTGATATTTAATGACTCATAAAATAATGAAGATGTAAACAAACTTATGGCATTTATTGATGGAATAACTCATATATTTTCCTTTTCAGGTTTGAATATTTTTACTTTTGTAAATATCGTCTGCGCGTGTTTTTAATTTCAGATAATTTCATTTTCCACTCTAAATATCTGTACTTTTCAAAATATCGTCTGCTTATTAATTGGATTTTTCTCCCTTTTGCTTTTGGCAACTATTGAAATGTTATGTTTACTTTTGATGCTTTTGTTCTATGTAGTACTTTTGTATGTGATGTTTTATTCGAGCGGATATTAAGGAGAATGCATACACCACAAGAGAAAG
The DNA here is from genome assembly GCA_026543865.1 of Argiope aurantia. Taxonomy (NCBI): domain Eukaryota; kingdom Metazoa; phylum Arthropoda; class Arachnida; order Araneae; family Araneidae; genus Argiope; species Argiope aurantia. The sequence goes on from JAPMOR010007223.1 coordinate 34,684, forward strand.
TACAGATTTTATGGTGGTAATAGAGTGAATTTCCAATCAACTAAATCACTGACTTTTAAGAGTTAATTTCCAATCACTTAAACTGACTGATTTATGAAGATTTGAATATCACTATTCAATAAAAAAAGGATAATTTTAGATTTTCCATCGATCGCTTCAAAGAAAATACGCCAATCAGCGCGCAGGTTTCTCAAGATTAATTGGCCTAAGATTATGAAAATAGTGAGTTTTTCTAAATTTTTAACATTTAAAACTTCATAAATAAGTCTTAGTTGATCGTGGAAAATAGAAACATTCATTCATTTATTTAAAATTTGGTGTGTCCAGAATATTTATCAGAATATGATACCTTACTGCATTAAATTTAGACTTCATAATTTTTGAAATATATTTATAGGCAGGAACAAAATATTATTATTTATTTCATTTCAATCCTTTTGAAAGTAAAACTAAAAACTTAATTTTATACTGAATCTCAGAAATTTTTGTTGAATTATTCTTTGAGATATTACATAAATTATGAAAAATATTTTGTAGTTAACATAAGACTTAAATACCGAGCGATTCTGTTCGCAATACTCACATTCAATAATAATAATAATTAATAAATAACAATAAAGATGATAAATAAAATAAAACGTTTGGTTTTATTTAAAAATATCTTAATATTAATTGCAATTTCATCATTTACAATTTAAATTAAAGTTGAAGTTTTGAAGGAAATGACAACCAATTAGCAAAATATATATAGTAAATTGAACGAAACGATCTAAGCAGCATAAATTTGGTATGGCTATCAAAATTTGAAGATTAAAAATGTTTTGTTTGAGAATCTATTAAGAGACCAGTTACTTAAAATATTTAATTGAAAATTGTAGCGAGCGGTAATACTGGCGAACCGGCTGGTCGCCAAAGGCGGCTAGTATATAATAAGAGGGATTTCTTTGCCACATACATTACTGTTTTATATACTATAGAGATTTATCTAACATTATTATTTAATTCAATCTGTAAAAAACAAAAAAAGTTCAAATTTCATTTTTTTTTTTTTTTTTTTTTTTTGTTTTTTTTTTAATACGGCATCAGTCAACGTTAAACTAAAATATTTACGACAATACAGCTAGGTGGCGGAAATAATACTTAAACGAATATTATTGAATAACGATAATAAACGAAAGAATTCGAATATTATCGATAATGCTTGGTGCATCATCGGTTCAACATGAAATATTGTCAGTGAGCTAAAATATTGTTACCATATATCGACACGTATTATGTTATCTCCGAATGATGAGGACAACGAGCAACATAGTATAAATAATAGTATTTATAAAATAATATGAAATTAATGAAATATTGGTGTGATGTCCTAGCATGTTAAGGCTGTTGCTATGCTAATGGATAAATATCATTTATTCTTTATGAATTAATGATAATTTTGCATTAAGAATTCATAAATAATCTATACTTATATAAAACTCAATGTGTGTGTGTTGGCGCTCTACAGGCCAGGCGATTTGACCTACAGCTACCAAATTTGGAACATGTATACCTTAGAGGTCGAGTATGTGCACCTGGGGTCCCTTTTTTGAATTTTTAATTAGAATTTTAATTATTAATTAAAAACTAACTTTCCCGCCAAAAAATCTTCCATTTTCCCCACCGCCAAATAAGTAAGGCTTCAGTTTTTTTTTTTTTTTTTCCTTCAACAGTAATGAGGCTCGGGTTAACATTTTTCGGCCGATTATTTTAAACGATTCTGTTTATTTTCTTAATCTTTTATGCATTTAAAATTAAACATTGTTAATTAATCGATCTTTCAGATTCATTCTGAAGTACTTTTGAATTAAAATAACACAGAATAAAGGAAATTAAAAATGTCTAATCTGAATAGCGCTACCCCAATTGGCGTAGAAAAATTCACGCATTTGCGTTACCGTAACTGGCGTTGAAAATTCGCGCATGTGTTCTGATTGTTGACAATATTATCAACGGATAATTCTTGATTTAAATTATTTTTAGGTTAGTTGCATGCTTTTGTAATTAAATTGTATTTATGTTAGTTATATATTTTTTGCATATGCTTATAGTTTTAAGTACATCGTTTTTAAGTAGTTTCGTTTTTAAGTTTTCGACCGATTATTTTAAACGATTCATTTTATTTTCTTAGTGTTTGATGCATTTAAAATTAAACATTGTTAATTAATCGATCTGTTTATGATGAATCTGAGAAAATTTTGTTGACAAATTCTTGAAATATTACATAAATTAAGAAAGATATTCTTTAGTGCCCATAAAGTTTAAATGCTCAGTGACTCTGTTATCAGTAATCATATTATAAAAAACATGCTTTGTTTCAGTAAAAAATATTATTATATTAATTGCAGATTAATTCTTTCCACTTTAATTTAAAGCATAAATTCTACGGGAGCTAACAGAAAATTAGCGATATACATATTACGTTACGACTGAAGGCCTTTATAATATTATGAGTGAATTATCTAACTATCAAAATTTGAAGTTTTAAAATATTTTGATGAAGAATCTATTAAAGTAGGAATTGTGTAAAATATTTAATTATTAAAATTTAAATGAACTTTAAGATTGGCGACCCAGCTGGTCGCCAAAGGCGGCTAGTAAAATATAATTCAATAAATATCACATTAAATATTCAGTGCAAGTTCAGTTTTATATCAGGCATGTATTTACATGTCCCAAGCATTTTTTAAAATTTCAATTGTTATAAAGAAATAGTACTTGTCCATACTTATAACTTGATTACTTGGAATTGAAACTTTAGCCCTTCCTTCTTAATTGTATTAATCATAATAGCTATAAATAAACTATATCCCTTTATAATAATAATCCTAAAGATCTTTTAAAGATTCCTTTATAATAATAATAAAGATAATAATCCTTAAAGACATATTGCTGAGAATTCTTCGAAAACTTGAAGTTGATTCATTAAGATTTTACAGAATTTGTTTAGAATCATTCATGTTCTGGAATTATAATTTTTTATAACATTACAATTATAATATTTTACAGGAAAAAAAAACTTTTATATGCAATTTTCTACTAGCAGAGCTCCAGAAATTTTAGTAATTTGCATTATGTGATTATATTACTCGACTTTTTTATTTTCAGAATAATTTCAGTATTTGGTTATTTTTTCCAGTTACTCAATATGTCAGTTGTAATCTACACTCCTGCGCTTGCCGTGAGTGCGGTTACAGAAATTACTCCTGAATCTTCCCTGGTTCTCATCGGAGGAGTGTGCATTTGGTTCAGTGCATTGGTGAGATTCTCTTTCCTAGTAGAATTTCCATTCAAATAATACTGTTACTAAAACTATGTTTCTGAGAAATTCAATAAATTTAATAACGGTTAACGACCTTTTATTCCACAGGAACGCGAAACATTGGCAGTAAAATACAACAGGTGGCCATCCCTATATGTTTGCGTATATTTCAACGTGATAACTCAAATTAACAAAGATGCGTATCTAATATTATAATTATTTATAAGTATCAAACTCTGAGTACGATCTGTTTAAAAAGTTCAAAATGCATAAAAAAAATTTATCCTTATATTTTTTTTAAGTTACATGATGTGCCATTAAATATGGCAATTGTAGAAGTGAAGTGACATTCTCGCCCGCAAACTATGAGGATTAATCATATACATTTAGGGGTTGCTGAACTAGACAAAAGAATAACAGGAAAGAAGTGTCAAAGTATATGAGAAAATCGGCAGAAGAACACTCCTGCTGATTTCACTTCTTTATATTGTTTCAAATCTCTAATAATGCTTCTTTGCTCATTAATCTAATAATAAGGAAAGACTATTTGTAGGTATTTTTTAAGAATGCTGAATGGATGACAGATCAATGATTCCAGCCTGCTGACAAAAAGTAAGGTTCTAGAAAACGCAAGAATTATGGGAATATATATTTTCTCGAAGACTCGATTCCCTGTCACGAAGATTATACAAATTTCGAAAAAAGTAAAGCAAGTCAGTTGAGTTCCCCAGCTGTGGTTTTAAATAATCATGCTGTAATAGCGATTTGTAGCTTGTCAGTATATTATCAATTTCCGCAAAGGTTATCTTTGTGTAAAGTTCAGCTATGTTCTGCTATTTGTGTTTCATGTTTTCCGTGGAATAATGCGTCGTTACCCGTAATCAAACTTGTTGGACTTCTTGCACAGTGCACTCACCGGACAATTTCAGTAACAATATTTTCAGATTAGTACTTGTTTCTGAAAATCTAACTCAATATATCATTAGTTCTATACATTAACATATGGACTTTATGTTTCGCAGGGTGGTTTAAAAGCAGTAATGTGGGCTGACGTATTCCAAGCTGTTATGATGTATTCATGCCTTATTGTACTTCTTTCAAAATGCCTGTATGAAGCTGGTGGCATTATGGAAGTTTATCGAGCAGCTCACGACGGTGGGCGAATGGATTTTCTCAAGTAAATACAAATTAAACTTATGCTTTCAAGCAAATCTGTCTCACTTATAGCCATGAAATATGGTACACAGATAGCCATAACAATGACTCAATACACCTCGAAGTTCAAATTTAAAAATTTTAAATAGGAAATTTTTATTTAATAATCGTGTTGTTTTGAATGATTTTTCTCATACATTCTCTCATAATAACTTTTCTAATTAATATAGGAAAGAATCGTAAATCATAGAATGGAACAGAAAATTATCGTTTTAATAAGACATTTCTACACTTCTGACTTATTTGCTGATTCTTGAGTAATTTTTTTAAATTGCCTCTTTTCTCAAAAAAATTTAAAAATTTAAACTAAAATTGATGCTAGCAACATTTTAATTGTGTTACATTTTCCAGATTTCTTTAAAGATGCTTATTCGAATATTTCTCCTTGATTTAAAACTAGAATTATCAAATACTTTTTCATTAAATTTTAATTAATCATTTTTCTGATGAGTCAAAAGATTTGATTTGCATCCGCAATGGAAAACCTGGATTTACAGAAAGAAGTTTCGCTTCATTTGTTTGGCAAAGAGCCAAATTTGGAAATGAAGAATACGAAAATTAATTTTATATAATTTAAATTTTATATAATTAAATTAGAATTATAACAATTCTAATTTCATGGTCTTTCTCATTTTCATTTATTTCTTTCAATTTTTTTTTTTTATTTTGGGCAGTATTTCAGACTACCGTTGCTGCGAAGAAGAATGAATATGTAAAATCAATATCGCATTTTTATTCGGTTTTCATTTTATTATGGCTCTGATTTTGCTTGCAATTATCAGGAGATGCCGTGTTTGTTCTTCTAGTTAAATAAGCAAGCATCTAATTACTTTGAATTTACAAAAAGTCATTGATTTTTATAGATCTGTTTGAAAAATAATACAAATATCATTTATATAATTGCAGATATTCGTTAATCAACAAGCATTTATTTTGAAAACAAAAAGGACAAAAAATTGAAACGCACGGCTTTTTTGCACTAAATTTATTTTATCAAATTGACTCTGCTGTTAGCTATAAAAAAGAAGGAATAACTACTAAATAAGCCATTTAGACAAATACTCTTGTATAAAAATAAGTTTAAAAAATATTAAATAAGAACATTACAAAATTATTTTTGTTTTCTTCGAAAAATTTTTTTAGACTCTTTCGCTAATGAAGCTTCAGATTTTATGTAACAAACTAACAAATTATTACATAAATAATCATTCAACTTTTTCCATCAATAGCATCCTGCAGGAAAGAGATCCTTTAAAAGTGTAATTAAATGTCAGAAAAGTTATAACACGCTTTTGTAGCGCATTTATTGGAAAATCTAAGAATGAAATATCTTTTCTAGTTTCAGTGGCTTGGATAATTATATTTATTGATAGTATTTATCTGCTCACTTCAGATGCTTTCAAAAAACGTATTAAATTATTTCAATGAAGTTCAGTGTTAATGATAATTAAACTTCATTCAATTCCTACTATTAGTTCACACTCTCCCTATACATATTTATATATTTTGTTCAAATTTTAAATCGTTAATAAAATACTTTTTATTCATCCACTCAAGTTCAAATATATTTTTTAAAACTTTTAGTGGATGACACTTGATGTTAATAAGTTTTTTCAAATATTAATTAATTAATTAAATTTGTCCAGTAATTTCTATTTGGTCTCCAAATCCGTCGCCATGTCGTCAAATGGTCGCCAAGCTATGAGATTACTGACACGACACCCGATCATAAATAATATAAGATATATGTATAAATAATATAAGAAAATAAGTAGGAATTGACTTTAAAATTTTTTTTTGTATATTACTTGTTTTTCTATGTTAGTTTAAAAGAACTAGATCAACATTTGCTTAGAAAAGAAGAGGACAAACGATTTACTCCGCTCTGATTTGAATGAACAAGTTTAGATTGCTAAATTCTTCTCTTTGACGATGTGCGCTAAAACGCTATGAGAATGATTTTTGTTGAATATAATCTAGTATGCGATTAAATGGCCAAATGTTTCTCCTGTTTTAAATTATAAATATATAAGTTGTGCTGTGATGCTATTTGATTAGCATTTTTTACGCTAAAAGAAAATGAAATTTCGATGTTAAAATCGATTGAAATGATTTATATTTTTATTACACTCAAATATATTCTCGCATTTACAACTTAATTCATAAGAATCGTGACCATTTTAAATGGATCTAGGATTTATTATTCAAAAGACTTTATTCTTAAGCGGCCTTGCTCATCTTGTACCTAAAAAAAAATTAGCAGTTATTTGTTCAATTGACATATACAAATTTTGGTCAATTGCATTGCATTCAATGGAATGATTCCAGTAAATATTTTTTTAAATATTATTAGCATTATGTGAAATATATTATTTATTTTAAACTATTTTAAGATGATTTAGAGATTTTTGTCAGCTTTTTGGTCCACTATTCTCTCAAAAACGTCTAGCTAAATTAAGTCTGAATTTCTATACTTTGAAATTTCTTCATTAGCTTGGACCGCGGTGGTCTGGTGGTAAGGTCTCGGCTTCGGAACGAAGGGTTTCAGATTCGAGACCCGATTCCACCGAAGAACCGTCGTGTAAGGGGGTCTGTTGCACGTTAAATCCGTCCAGACTAAACGTCCTCCCGCTGGTGTGGCGTGGTGTGGAGAGAGGGGGGTGCCAGCTTAGGTGTCGCCCTCGTCATCTGGCCGCGGTTCAAAATTACGAGGTCCGTCCCAAAATAGCCCTAGTGTTGCTTCAAACGGGACATTAATATAACTAAACTAAACTAAACTTCTTCATTAGCTTATACCATAATAACTCAATTTAAGGTAAAAATATTTAACCAATATCTTTTGACTCCCTATTCTATCATATGAAGTAAATATATTTTATAATAAAATATCTTTTTATTGTAACATTTTTCAAATAAATATTTTTTTGCTTTTGTTGTCTTATAAATAGAATATTTTCCTTTTATATGTGCTTGCTTTTTTAAAAACTTAGGTTAGTATAATATTCTGAAAATGGAATTAGCTTCTCACTTTCTTGAAAGATTTTTATAAACGAATTTTCTACTCAAATTAACGTTCCAGCTATTCGTACTGTGAACTGAATTGAAAATATGATACAATTTCCTGTTTTAAAGTTATTTTTGCATAAATATCTCTTTAAAGTTTTTCAGGAGATTTTAGGATTCCATATACATTTTGGAATTCCCTTTCATATGGAATTCAATTTGGAATAGCGCATGCGGTAAACCAATTCGAAGTTCAGAGACTTTTAGCCATTAGAAGTTTGAAGGACTCACAATCGTAAGTACGAAAGGCAGGTTTCACATTTAGAATATTGCTAAGAAATGGAATTAATAATTTTATTTATAGCAAGATGATTACAAGAGATTTAACAAATTTTACTCTGATATTGATGTCTAGACTAAAGGTTGAAGTAACCTTTGGCGAACCTAGCGAAATGTTGTAGTTTCACGACATTAGGTCTAACCATTTCAAAGTTTACAGATTTCATGAGCATTTGCAGATTGCTACATGCAATGTTTAAATTAAAAGGCAAATTGAAGAAAGCCTTCGTTCACTGACAGATACCAATTGTAAACTGAATAATAAATGTAAAATTCTAATGATATTCGGGAATATATGACGAATGCTGTCATTGTTAGATACGCCTACTCATTCATTACACCAAAACTCTATATCTAATATATAAAAATCTCATGTCACGGTGTTTGTGTTCGTACTCCTCCGAAACGGCTCGACCGATTTTCATGAAATTTTTTATGTATATTTGGTAGGAATGAGAATAGGTCATAAAGTATATTTCATAACACAAGGTACTTAGGGTGTTCCTATCCCCGCTCCCCGTACGATGAGGAGATTAACGCTTGCTTGAAATCATCGCTACTATGGCGTAATGTTGAAAAAGTGCAGCTAATCTATCTAATATATAAAAATCTCATGTCACGGTGTTTGTGTTCGCACTCCTCCGAAACGGCTCGACCGATTTTCATGAAAATTTTTATGTGTATTTGTTAGGTATGAGAATAGGTCGTAAAGTATATTTCATAACACTAGGTACTTAGGGTGTTCCTATCCACGTTCACCGTACGATGAGGAGATCAACGTTTGCTTGAAATCATCGCCACTGTGGCGTAATGTTGCAAAAGTCCAGCTAAAAATAAACACTCGCGTCCAAATATTACAAGATCCATCTGCTGACACATTCTAAGGCCACTTGTTAGATATCGGCGATGGAAAAGATGATGTCTATGAAAATACTGGAGGTATAAAATTGCCCACTAATTTCTGCACTATCGTTGATTAACAAAATGCTCTCATTGACCGCATATTTCCCGATGTACGCACATAATACATAAATCATGCGTGGCTGGCAGAAAGAGCCATTTTCTCAGCAAAAAATGTGGACGTCGACGATTCAAACTTCAAGATACAGCAGTCGTTGCCAGACGACTTGGTATCATACAAATTGATCGATACAGTTTGAGATGCTAACGAAGCTGTAAATTATCCAACAGAATTTTTGAACTCGCTGGATTTGCCAGGCATGTCACCACACCTTCTACGACTGAAAGTTGGATCTCCGGTTATTTTACTTCGGAATTTGAACCCACCATGGACGTGCAATGACACGCGATTGGTCATTAAAAAATTGATGAAAAACTTTATCGAAGCCACCATTTTAAATGGCAAATTCCGAACTGAAAATGTTTTTCTGCCACGAATTCCAATGATTTTCACAGACGTGTCAATCCAATTCAAACGCGTTCAATTTCCTATTAGATTCGCATTCGCAGTGACAATCAATAAGTCGCAAGGCCAAACGATGTCTGTTTGCAGCTTAGATTTGGGCACACCAGTTGTTTCACACGTGGCATGTTCTCGCGTGGGCAAACTAACGAGCTTATTTGTTTTGGCTAAAGACGGACTGAGAAAAAATATCGTACACTCAATTGCTCTACGAAATGAATATTGATTTTCTTTATTTCATTTTTATACTTTAGGACAAAAAATATATATATATTTTTTACTTTACATTTAACTGTTAAGAGATCAAACAATGTATATGTTCATTATGTTAATGAAATACATTGTATTGAGAAAATGAATGGTTGGTGTTTTTTTGTTTTTATCGGCGATCATCGTTTACAGTGCTCCATTCCTCTTTCTGCCATAGATCCCATCCCTACACACACTTACAATGCATTCGTTAACAACCAAAATATAAATAGAAATAATTTATAAGGCAGAACGACGTTTGCCGGGTCAGCTAGTATTCAAATAATATTGAAAGTATAGTGTAATAGTAGTACTTGTTAGTCTTAAATATTTCCTGTCCATTTTTTTCAAGTTATTCCGAGTCCAGTCTTTTTTTTTTCCCAACTTATTTCGTAACATTTGCCACATTATCTTGAATGATAGTAAATATTTAATCTTTCTCATTATCTAATTCTTTTATGAATTAGATAAATATTAAAAAAATCGTATGATTAAATGTAACTGCGTTTTTATTCCAAACTTTACTATTAAGCCAGAAATAAATAGGTTACATTGGAGAGATATTTAATTATATTTTGTATATTTTATATATTTTAATTTCTGAATAAAAGCTATAAAATCTGCTTTAAGGTGGTATAAACTATAGAAAACCAATTGCCACTGGCATGCAAATTTCCAAGGAACGTTATTTGTCAGCCTTAAACGATATAACTACTAAGTTAAGGAAAAATTAGGATTGAAAGGCACATTAGAAATGCTGCTTGAAATATCACCATTTGGATTTATCTTACAAATAATAAAGTAACAATACCTCTTCTATAAACCTGTCAATATCGTCACATTTCTATCATTACGTTAAATATTGTCTGACACACACACAAAAAAAAATTTAAAGACCATATTTATCAAGCTGCAAAAAAATAAATGTTTGTGTACCAAAAGTTAGTCTATGCCTGGATACCTTGGCTCTTTTGATACTTAATATTTTTTTTAATCATTTATAGAGTACTAGAAGGATAACGAGACTCTCAATATCTTTGGCACAGTTTTGGAATTCTACAATTAAAATAAAGCTTCTAAAAGAAATTCTGTGCAATGCTTTGAAACTATTTTTTTTTATATTTTCCCTGAATTATTATAGAATTCGGTATTTCATTTTTGAATTATTCAAAAACAAAGTTTCCTTTCATAGTCAAGTGACGTAAATAGTTTAAAATTTAAAATAAATTATCATTAGTTTATAATTTATAAAGTTGCGCTGAAGTAGCTATACATTCGGAATAAAGTAATGCAACATTTAAAATTAAAAAAAAAATACTGTCTCTTCTGTAGAACTTTATGAATATAGAATGCGAAATTTAATGTGATATTAAATCTCTGTCCTAGAAACTTCCACTACTACTTTAATTAATTATTCTCGATCACTAATAAGTTGTTTTTCTATAAATAAGAAGAGGAAATGACTGATGTCTCCATGCTTTACTTAACTTTTATTTTCCAATACTGTATAAAAAATTTATGAAGAAATCTATCATTGTGTTCTTAAACTCGCTTTTAAGTTCAGATTATAAAATTTGGTAATTTAAAAACGAAATTCAATTTAATATTGAATAATAAATCTATGTAATTTGGTTCGATTATATCGAGATAGATTTGTGAAGGTGTTAGTATTTTGTTTTGTTCATTTCTAGTGCTGCTTTATGGAGTACAGTCCCATCTTTTGTCATGGGTTTACTAACAACAACTGTTGGACTTTCTTTGTATGCAATATTTCAGAATTGTGACCCATTGAATGAAAAGAGTGGAATAGGACTTATCAAATCCGATCAGGTTAGAATTCTTAGGAAATACATTTATTAATTAATATTCTTTCATAAATACTAGATGTTTTCTTGATTTGTTTTTGATTTTTCATTTATATATTTACAAGCAATTTCATTGTGAAAGAACTGAATAGATAATAGAATTACTTTAAAAATTAGCTTGAACAATATTGGAATCATTAAATGATACTCTATTATACACAGATCCTTCTGAGGTTAACCAATTTATCAATTAAATATTAGCATTCTAGGTTTTAAAATAAAACATTATTTCAAATGGGATTATAAACTGAAAATATCACAAATGTTGCTTTTACAAATACAAATCCTCAATATTATTCTATACAACATTTGCACTCTCAATAAATCTGATCTTTTCAATATAGAAAATCGAAACCGAAAACTATCTTTCACAATGAGTAAAAAATTACAAAAGTAATTATGAACAAAAATAAAGATATTTCAAATAATACTACTCAATAGTAAAAGAAATACAAATTGAATTTTCTCTTCATTCTCTCAATTTTTCTTCAATATTAATATCTCTTATTAAGAAGATTCGAATAGCATGCAAATATTAAGCAGTGAGTTTACAGATAGAATAGATTTTTTTTCGAGTTAAGAAAGATTAGTGATATGAGTATGAATATTTCTGGTTTTACATCACTTTACTTAAAGTTAACTATTATTTTTCTAAATACAAAAAAAAAACCCATCTTATTTATAATGAAATTTAGTGGTTTGATGGCTTAGTCTCGATTCTGACTGGGAGGGATTACCATTTTGTTATCCAGTTATTTGTTATTTTGTTACCAGTCCTACTAAATAACTATTATGTGCATAGATTTGGTGCACATTGAATCCACCAAGTAAATCATACTAATGTAATATAATTTCTTCTAGTGAAAACACAAAGGTTTGGAGAATATACCGGTAGGTGTACGGTAAAAGAAGTTCAAAAAGTTGAATAATGGAAAATGACTCCAACACATACGGATAATAAATAACAAAATCGAAGTCAAAATGCACTCAAAGAAAGATATTTATAGACACTAACAGCTCAAACAGATAGCGATTGGCTATCTATTTAGAAAGTAGCTTAGGACAAAAAATTACGGGGACTCATTTTGCGATCAGAATTCCAAATAGAGACTTTTGGTTTATAGTCTCCTTACAAGATATGATGTTGCATGGAGTTTTCCAGAAGAATCTCCATATCTCGCTTCGTAATTGAATCAAGGTCATAATTAATACATATTAAGAATTTTTATTTGTGTTGTTAAGGTCGAAGATCATTGATCGGCATCCATTAACAGTCTTCGTATATCTCTCTTCCCGGAGATGTGATTCGCACTGTAAGCATGTGAATATATTACAGATTCTTAACAATAATTACTGATTGAAATGTCATTCAATCAATATTCAAAATTAAGAGTCGCCTTCATAATGAACTAAATAAAATTAAAATATAACTTTAAGCTTGCAAGCCAAATAAAACAATAACTTCCTTGGAAATCCATATGTGTAATGTTTTTATTATAATAAAATAACTTCTCGAAACTTAATAAATCTTCTATCCAATTAACAATTTTTTCTGCCTGAAAATAAATTCCTACCTTTTAAAAACTCCGATAATGTTAATAAGCTGAGATTTACTTAAAATATGATCTCTGGTGGGTTGGATCTTCTTGGATGGAGTTTTCAGCAATCAAAATTAAATATATCTCATGAACTACTGCGAATTTTGGAAGGAAATTTGATACACATTCATAAAAAGACCTGCTGGTTAGAATTATTCAAAAACTTGATTTCCATTATGGAAAAATTTTAATACACGAGTTAATCAGTTTGTCTATTCAAATAAACCGGTCCCTTTAAGTTATTTAAATCGGCACCAATTATGTAAAGATGCGATAATAAATTGCTAAGTTACAATGATATTTTGTTTTGTAGTTCTTGTTGAAGACTGTACCTCTAGATTGGGATTTTAATTCTCATCTAAAAAAAGGAGTCTCTGAAAAGTTCGATAAAGTAGTGCAGATAGAAAAAGTGAAATGTAATCCTTCTCACTGAAATGACATGTCAGATTCTTGCATCGAAATAATAAGAACTGCTGAAATAATAAGAATTTAAAAGATAAATGAACAAAAGCGATTAGCAATATTATTTTTAATATGAAAACATAATTTAAAAATTAACTACCGTATGAAACTCTTGAAACCGCAATTTATTATTTTTGCAATTAATTGCTTGATACATATGCATTCCTTACGGCAGAAGAGAAATACAGTACAGGAGTTTCATACACAAGCATTTAAAATTTCATATTATTTCCTATTTCCTATTTATTATTTTTGCAATTAATTGCTTGATACTTATGCATTCCTTACGGCGGAAGAAAAATACAGTACAGAAGTTTCATACACAAGCATTTAAAATTTCATATTATTTCCTATTGGAATGAGAAAATTTTTAAAAATACTTACAGATAGTTCCCTACTACATCGTTAGTCGTCTAAATAGATTTCCAGGACTCGTGGGGTTGTGCATTTCGGGGATCTTATGTGCATCACTCAGTTCTTTGTCATCTGCTCTCAATTCTTTGTCGACTGTCTTCCTAGAAGATTTCATAAAGGCGAACATTTCTAACCATCCAAAGGCATCGGCACTGAAATTCAATGCTTTGGCTAAAGCATTAGGTAAGAAGCGATGACATATTTTGCTATATCTTGACATGATTTGATGTCTTATTTTGCTATATTACTTTCAAACAACTTTATACCAGTGAGTGTAGACCTTGGAAAAAATTAGCGATTCTTTTCAACAAAAATTTTGCAATAAATTCTTTGCCATAGAATCAATTCTTAGAAATCATTCAGAAAAACACTCAAGTAAATAAGAATTTTAGACGCACTCATATGTTTTAATGTTTAGCTATTTTGCTTTCTTGTGATATTGATTACAGCTTAATTAATTTATTTTATTAATAGGATCTTTTTTAACTTTTATGATTTTTGTTTTAACTTTCATATTTTTAAAAGCAATAATTATTTTATACCTTTTGGGATATCAATAAAAGTGTAATTTGATCCTTCTGTATTTTTATTAATACTTATTTTATTGTTCTAAATCTTTAATTTATTTTTTGATTTATTACTATACTAGAAAGTTCCCCCTTCATTCGCTCACGCTAATCAAATTCCGGTGGATAATGCAGCAGTTGCATAGCAATTAACTGGCTCGCTACTATGAAAACGTTAGGTTCTAGTTAAGTTATTGCAAAAACCAAACAAACCATTATGATTGTGCTTAATTTATTTGCTTATAATGCCTTAATTTCTGTCAAAGCGTAGTAAACTTTATTGGACTTGAAAAAAGAAAACATTTAGAAAACGAATGAAATAAGAATAAAAATTATGAAAGTTAAAAGTTTTGAGATTATTTAAAGAGAAGCCTGAAAACAAATAATTTAGATTTAACGATAGGTATGCCAATTTTGTGAATTAATGAAAATCCATTGTTTTGATAGTATTTTACAGCACGATTGAGATTCATGTTTAATTAATATCAGTAAACAGACAGTTCTGCAGTGCTTTGAGATTTTTGCTTGCCATTCGGCCGCTTTATATGTAAACAATCGAAATGAGAATCGCTTTTGTTTTTGTTTTGAGGAAATCAGATGATCATCCCAGCAGTGTTGCCAAATCCTATCGTTAAATAATGCCTTTTGGGGAAAACGTATATATTTATATAGATTACATTTTTTTAAATCCATCTCATATTCAATATTATTTTCATAATTGATTAATATATCGTTTAATTATCACCATTGTATTTATTACATTATAATTTAATATTGTTACAGAATTATCAGTTCTTTCTCAATTTTTCTGCATTTCTAATACATGTGAAATCAAAATATAATTAAAATGAAACAATTTATTGAGAATTAAATTCTGAAAATTGTAATTGTTTTTTTTTATCATGTAGTGCTTCAGAAAGAGAATATAAAGTGTTGTACAAATTTATAAATATGAGAGAAGCTCAGTCAATAAAACATGTAAAAAAGTTTGTTCACGGAATACAAAATTCTACTTTTATAAAAGGAAAAACAAATTGAGCGTGTAATCCTTTTATTTTATTTACTTATGGCGACCAGATGGTTTACCCGGAATATTGATTACTTTAGAAATCTATTAAATCTTTTATGTATAATATCCAGATGTAGGAACGTTCTTTCCCCTTTCCAGCACCGATTGCCATGGAAACCGGCGCATGCGCAGTTTTTCTAGAACTTAAAATCAGTTCTTTTAAACTTAGCTATTCAAATTTTGTAATGTCTTATTAGAGATGTAACTGCGTCATGGGCGTTTTTTGCGTGCGTTCAACAAATACCATTCTGTGTTTAATGATATATTTTATTACTGAGAATTAGAAAAAAGATTTTAAATCTTAGATAGGTAATTAAAACCACCGCATCACATAATAAATTTAGAATGCCACGATTGCAATGACAATCAGTTATTGAAAGCTTTCGTATCATATATATTATATAATTTGATATGCATGTTTCTGTTAGTAGAGAATTTTTGAATTTCAAAATTAAATAGAAATTTAAATGGCATTATTTTAGTTCCGTTAGACCTTAGTGTCTTTTTGTGAGCTTTTCTTAAGTCACAAAGAGATATTAAATCAAATCTTATTTTAAAATTGTATAAAAATCTTAATGGCCTGCGTTATCTAATATAAAAATAAAAAAAAATTAAAAAATAGAAGTTACAATAGTTTAGAATAACATGTTTATTTACTCATATATTTAATATCGTTGTCCCCTCTATTTTCAGATTACCTTAAAAAATGGATGAAATAAAATAAGAAAGCAAACTTTCAATACGATGTTGCCAGAGAAGATGAAAATAAACAGAGTCTTCTATTTTTAGCATAGAACAATGCAAGAAAAACATGCGATGATACGTTTCATGAAACAATGAAGACTGTTTAAATTTCATAACAGCAATGAAAAGTATTGTTAAAAATTATTAAAAACAATTTTTTAATTCTCAAGAAAATTTTGGGAAAAACTAAATTTGCATTATGAAAAGATATTTTTCAATTTTAAAGCGGTATAAAAATAATCTTTTTGCAGTAATGTTTTCAAATTTTATGACCAAAAAATTCCTTTATTTAGTTGTCAATTTATTGTTATTTCATACTATAATGTTTGGAAAATTGCTTTAATATGAATATTCCGCTCCTACGTGCTGACATATTTGTGCTAAATTTGGTAGTTGAAACGATCTGCACTGTAGATCGCCAAAAAATACACATTCTACTTATATATAATAGAGAAGTCATTATCATAACAGTCAATTTGATACGAAGAAAATGTTTCTAAAAATGAATTGAAGATATATTTTTGGTGCGTGTACGTATTGTTTACCTATATGTATTAATTTTTTTTCTATAGTCATCATACATGGCTTAGTAATTATTGGGTTAGCATTTACGACTTCTCGGTTTTCAAGTGTTCTACAAGCTGTGGTTGTTCTGGATGGTATGGTCTTGGGCCCTACTCTTGGCGTTTATGTTCTTGGAGTTTTCACAGAAAGGAGCAATGAATTGGTAAAAAGATGAAATGAAACTTTGTGAATAATTCTTTTGTAAAATGACTACAATTTCGTAAATTATCCAGCTAAGTATTTCAGCAATATATTTTAAAACACAATTCCTAATGCCGTTGCTATTATTTATCACTTAAAATAGCTAATGTTTTAATTAACCCATTACCTATATATAAATGTAAATATAATTTTTGAAGCAGAATCGTGGAGAGGATTCTTTGAATTCTTAACTTCGTTTTATTTCATCCCAGGAAGCATGCTTTATGTACAAGCATAAGTGATGAGCACATCAACAGAGAACGACACAGAGCGAAATGAGCAAAAGCTAAAAGAGGTAGAAATTATTTTTCCCAGGAAATTATTATCCCTATCGGAATACAATGAGATTCCGATAGGGATTTCCTGCACGTGTCGAGCCAAGCGAGGGAATCATATGGATCTTTTAGAAGAATTTGTTTAGGTCAGCAATTTTTTTATCCCTTCACTCGGAGCGTGGGAACAGCTGACGAAAGCCTTTTTACAGATCTTTCTGTGACATTAATTAAATAAAAAAAGTGGAATTAGATTTTAAAAAAAAGAGAATATTTTAGAATTAAGTTAATATGGGCTGAATTAAGATAAAAATTAAGAAACTAATTGTTTAAATTAGATTTTAAAATACCATTACACACTACACACACACACACACACATATATATATAGAGAGAGAGAGAGAAAGAGAGAGAGAGTTAATGATTGTTTATTTTTTTTACAATAGGTATATTATGTTGTTTGTCTATTATTTTATACATCTTCATCGAAACTACGTAGATAATTTACGGACTATCTCTTTGTTAGCTTTCAAATGTGGAAGAAAATCATGCGATTAAATATCTTTAGGAAAAATTAAAACGGCTTGAATCTCATAGTAGTAATGAAAAGAATTGTTGGGAATTATGCATAAGAATACTTTTTAAAAATCATTAAAATTAGGAAAGTAATTTGACGAAAGTTAAAATGAATGCATTGGAAAAACTATTTTTGGAATTTTAATGTGATAAAAATTATTTTTGTGCGATAACATTTTAGTAAATTAGACTTAAAATTTCGTCTAAAATTTAGAATCTTTAATAAGAATACAAATTAAAACTCATTTCGAAAAATCTTGAATAAGCAAATGCAGTTTGAATACACCTTAAATCTTTTTTTTAAAAAAATCCATTTACTTTCTATGTGTACGGTACGATAGTACTTTACTAATATTTAATAATTACATTAAAAGTAAAAAAAAAACTGTTATTCAAGTTATTTGGTCGCATGCTTTTTTATACAGTACATTTTCTCTAATCGTGGCTCAACCAGTTACCAAAACCATTAGAGACAGGCATATATTTCCAACTGGAAATGCTCTAAATGATGTAAAAGAGTTATATTTTGCACGGTTTGAATCAATAAACGCCTTCTAAAAGAATTATGATATCTAAATTTTTTATACAGTTTTTGGTACTATTAATCATATTTAATAAAATTTTCATAACATTCTACAATTTAAAATTAAAAAGAAACCTTTTCTTCTACGCCAAATGTTAACCAAGTAGCAAAACTTTTAACGCTTTTATTTTAGATGATATTAGACTATTTCAAAGGCCGCTTCTAGGGTGACTTGCCATTCAACGCATAGTTTTTTCTCAAGGCAGCCATTAATTGATCTAAGATAATTTAAATATTCAAAATGCGATCAGAAGTATGTATAAGAAAAAGTTTTTTTTCCCTGTTTAAATTATTAATGTGTCAAGAATGTTGTTCTAAATAAAATTATTAGAACGGGTGTACTTTATAGAAAGTAAGCATTCGTGATATATTCAAACGAGCTTTTTTGATTCAAATAACATGAAATGTTATTCTTTATGTCATTTAAAATATTTATTCAAGTGGAAGTATATGTCTATTACTAACGATTTAAAAATTAGCTAATGGGTTAAGATTAGAATGAATATCCTAATCTAACAGGGTATCCACTAAAACCCTTTTATCCCAGATTAACTGAAAACGGTAATAACACAACAGTCACAAACTTGGCATTTAGTATAATAATGTGACCATGCACTCCACCGTATGATCGGCTACAACGCCACTTGGTGGCAAAAAAATGGAAAATAATACAAAATACAGAACAAAATTCAATTACAAAATTGCAGAATGTCTTCGAATAAGTATTAAACGGTACCTTGTGCGCATTAATACAAAGAACAAAATGTTTAAAATGCATATTAGTTCGCCTCTTCTGAAATTGTGATTTCATAAAATATGAACAGAAAGGGTGAAAAAAGCAAAGGAAAAAAAAGACTCCAATATACTTTTGCTTCTAAAAATAATCAAAATAGCAGGTTTATTCCAACATTCAAGGCTCCTGTAATGTATTACTGTTATTTGTGTCAGTACATCAAATATATGGTTTAGAGGTGAAATTCAAACAAGAGCCCAAATCTACATTATAGACAATGGATAGCAGTTTGAATACCGAAAATAAAGATATATTTTGTGATGATAACTATTTTATTTTATTTATTTATTTGCCTTTTGGCATGTTTTTGTCATGTTGCATGACATCATGATTTCGGAAATCTCAACCGAACAGATACACATTTTGTTCTTTGCCTTATTACAATCAAGTTGGTTCCTTTTTCGTCTAAATCGAAGACTCTCTATAATCTTATAATTGACCCCCCCCCCCCCATATCTTATATCATTTTCGAGATTGGAAAGCTTCCATTATTTGCTGCTAAGTGGAATTGTAACTGATCTCACAATGTAGATCCATCGTATGTTATGCCTGGAATAATTATGGCAATAGAAGAGGCTCAAGTTAATTTAGGGGTAAAAAAGACTTCTTGTCGCCACTCTGTATGTAGTTTTTCTGCATATATATATTTTTTAATTCTAGGGTGTGCTTATTGGTCTATCCACTGCCTCCCTTTTTTCTGCCTGGTTCGGATTGGGAACCAGTCTGTTTGGGAAGATATACGAAGGATTACCTTTTCACAATGAAAGCTGTATCTCCGGACAAGGAAATGTAACAGATTACAGTTCTTCTTTGTGGCATTTAAAGAGCGAAGCAACCAATTCAACACTTTCTGTAGATATGAAGTATGTGGAACAATTTAATATTGTTATTAAAATATAAATATAATTCCTCGTTTTTATTATTATTGTTCTACAAAGTTCGACTGTCAATTTCCTGTTTCCAGATTTTTGGAATTTATTTTTTAAGTGAATAAGAATACGTGTTCCATAATGCAAACAAGAAAATGAAACAAGCCTTCCTTGTGTTATAAGATGTGTTGTCCAGGTTGTGGGTGAATTTTAAAAAAATCCAGTCTACTGGTAAAGTGATATCTGTAATCCGACATTTCACAAATTCGATGTTTCCAGTAGTCAGCGTTTTCATCAGACCATTGCAAAGATGAGTCCCTTAGTCATCTTAATGACGATAATTAAAGTTTGTAGAGGAAAAATATCTTATCTTCTTGTTTTGAAGGATTATCGGTATTTCGAATGAAGAGAATTACTGATACAACAGTATCTTCTGTTCGGTAGTGATTGTGGTGTAAAAAGGTCTGTAGTATATACTGATCTTCTGCTGAATCTCTAATTTGTTAAGGGAAATAAACATCAAAATCAATCAGGAATTTTCTCCTTATTATCAAAGTTCTCCTTATTATAAAACCTATCGCATGAAATAGAATTTTAAAATAAGTAAAAAATGCTGGTCGTATAAATTTAGTGATAAATTATTAAATAGCTCACTTTATATGAATTTTGGAGAACCTTTGTTTTATAAATTTTTAGAAATGTACCATATTTATTTTCTCACAATTAATAGTCGAAAATTCCTGTTGTCTAAAGTAATTATTTACATTTGATGCAATGATAGTTCTTTTTTTTTCTTATTTCGACATAGATTCTGATAAGTCTATAAGAGAAAAACAATTTCCAAAAATGTGTTTCATTCTTTAAAGCACTTCAGTAGAAAGCCATTGAAATACAGAGGAAATGCGATACAGAGTTTTTTGTTTTTATTTGGTTGATTATCTTCTGAAAAATTTAATAAAGAGATAATTCACAATAACTAACATAATAAAAAAAATCTATAATAGTAAATCGTTTGGCGTTAACTAACGGATTTAGATTATATTTCAATAAGATTATAAAGATCAATGAATTGTGAATATTTAAATGATCAAATACAGTCAAATACATAATGCCATTTTCGGTCCCTTAATTTAAAAAAATCTGTATTAAAATATAATAAAAAATAAATTAGCGTTCTTTCAAAAATGGCACGTATAAAAAAAGTTAAATATCAGCATACTTCCTTTAAGTGGAAATAAATATTAGTATTAACAAACCATAAAGATATCATAATTTTACAGGAAATATTTTCCCATGCACGGAATATCTTACATCTGGACATACTGCATCGGAGCAGCTTTAACGATAGTAATTGGTTATATTGCAAGTAGAAGTATTGGTAAGTATTAAATTTTGTGGATAAGCAATGAAACATATTTTTTAGTAAAATGAGAAAATGTTGCGCACGGAAAAAATATAAATAATAATGTTGTTGTTTTTTAAAGTTTAAAGAGAAATGAAAAGCTACATTATGGTTAAGACTATGCTAATTTATTCCTCAAACTACAAAAGAATAAGTCACGACTTTCATATCAACAGGTCCTTAAGAGATAAAACAACTGAAGAGTTAAAAATTCTTCTGACATGATTTTTTTCCGATTGCTCAAGAACTTTTATATCTTGACACGAATATTAATAAGCTTTTGATAACACTTTTTCGTATATGCATTTCTTTTTCTAGACCAAATTTTATTTTGTAGTTTAAATTTCTGCATTTTTCCGGACTATTAACTTTTGAGCCGGCGTCCTGCCATAGGGGTAGCGCGTCTTCCTCGTGATCTGGGCGCCCTAGGTTCAAATCCCGGTTCGGGCATGGTTATTCTTCATCTGTGTTCTATCTGTGAGGTGTGTGAATGTGCCCCCTTGTAAAAAGAGGGTGTGCAAGCGAATGTGTGTGAGTTTCATGAGCTAGAAGTCAGACTTCTGCCCTCGGGTGCTCAGGGTCTTTACCCTCAGAAGCTACTGCACCCCTTTTCCGTGGTGACACGACATCATCATCATTAACTTTTGGGGTTACAAAACTATAAAACTGAATAATAACTATAACCAATTCTTTTTAAAATACCATGCAAATTTTATAAATAAAATTAACGCCACCGTTATCAAATTACATATTTTACATAGTTTAATATAGGATCCATTAAAAAATTTTGATTATTCTTCTTGTTAAATATATAAATTTGAAAAGGCTAAAGTTATATGAATTATGAAATACTAGAATAATATTAACACTTTGTTAGGCATAATTGCTTATATTCCTGTTTCCTTACATCCATTTTGCTATTATCGTATTTATAAATACCGAACATTTGCTTACATAATATTACGTAAAACCAAGAATGCACGGAATCAGAAATTATAATATATACAGTTTCATTGAATTACTACAATAAAAATTAATATTAATAAACTATTTATCTATTGGCTTAAAAATTGCTGAATGTAAAATAAAACTAATTAATTCGTGAAAAGAGGTGCCCGTAATGCACGTTGCTTAGGGTTGAAAAGTATCTAAATATGCAACTGGAAAGAAATGGGAGGGGGGAGGGGGGAAACGAAGAAAATCAATATTCCATTAAATATAATTTCTGTAAAATATTGATTACTGTTG
This sequence comes from Argiope aurantia, assembly GCA_026543865.1. Classification (NCBI taxonomy): domain Eukaryota; kingdom Metazoa; phylum Arthropoda; class Arachnida; order Araneae; family Araneidae; genus Argiope; species Argiope aurantia. The sequence goes on from JAPMOR010007223.1 coordinate 57,440, forward strand.
TTTATTATTTTGAACAGATTGTCGAAAAAAACCTGCAAAGGTTGATCCAAAACTGTTGTGCACTCTGGTGAAGTTCCGCCATATTCAAACACCTGTGGGCATTGAAATGCATTCTCAAACCACCAGGTAACGCTCATCGTTTTCTTATTTATAACTTTAATTACAAAGAATACTCTAACTTCGGCTATGAATAGGCTGCGGCCTGATGGTAGAGCCACTTTTTTGGCACCTGGGAGTTCCAAATTCAAAGTCCGTTTTCATTGAAAAACCGTCGTGTAAATAATTGTAGTGAACGCCCAAATCCTTTAGAACTAAACGGCCTTCCGTCAGTTTGCTCAGAAATTGTGAAAAGAGATTAGATCTCATCTTCGTCATCAGACCACGGCTCAAGAATAAGAGATATGTTTCAAAATTCCTCGTATTCCTTGAACCTAGCGAAAACTAAACCAATTTTGATAATATATATATTTTTATATATAATTAGTCTCAACTTATTTTTAATGTTCTTGGGGATTTTTTTTTTATCTGGCTTTTGCATCAAAAATTGTAACAAACGATTATTACACCAAACTTAAGAGATAAACTTAATTTTTTCGAAAATATCAGTTTGGGTCTAAAAAACTGCATCGTTTATTTAATGTCGCGCTGTATTTTTTTTTCTTTGTTTGTAATCATCCGAGGAAGAATCTCTATTCCCTAGTTGCCAATGTTTCAGTCTCCGATTTAGCTCACATGCATATCGTAAATAAGTTGTTTGGAACTCTGTATTTTCCTTAAAAATATTCTTACTTCAATTTTATGTTTTTTGTCATATTTTGTTTGTAAATAAATTACTATCATTATAATTTATATTAAATTAAAAAATGTTTTGTGCATCCCGAGGGTTTATTTTATATTCACAGGCAATATCATTTTCGTTAAAATATCATTGAAACATTTTTACGTAAAGAACTTGTATTTTATAGTAAGAAGTTATCAAAAATTTAATTAGCAATTAAATAAATTAACAATTTTTTTCATTTCAATAGGTAAATCAAGTACTACAATATGGATATCAAACTAAATCTGTAAAAATTTCAGCTCTCATTCAGCCCTGCTCATCGGAATGTTTACAATGTGTAAAAACCTATGAAGTTTCATGAAGATGGTATTCTATTATTCAAAATGGAAAATGTTTTGAAGAAAATTAGAACTTATTCTAACCCATTGACCTGTGCTACCTTCAAAATTATTCGGTGAAACAAAAACTTATGACATTTTTACTTTAAAAAAATAATAAAAACCTTTGCTATCAAGGAAGTAGAGAAAAAAATAATTCTTGCTTGCAAATGGCATAGAACTCAAATATGGTTACCTGCTATTTTAACACAAGCACATATTTAATCCTTTCCGGCCAGCTGATATAATAAATCACCAGAATTATTTTTTAAATAATCAACAGAAGTCACCACTTGCACTAATTGTTTTCACAGACTTCTAGACGACAATATGTGGGCATATCAGGAAATTAGGACGCACATAAGGTCGCAAAGTGCACCGATTTTGTAAAATACTCTTTCATTCCTCTGATATCGAGCAAACAATAAAATTAAATATCCAAAAGAAATTATCAAATGTATGGAACCATCATATTCCAAATAAATATCCCTGCGACACAAATATTCATTGCAGCTTTTAAGCATACAAATATTAATCATAGAACAGCTATAAAATTGTCAAGGGGCAAGACTGGCCACATGTATTTTGCAAACAACCTCTTACTTTTTGACGAATCATTGATATGCACTGCTTATAATGTGATTTTATCTGTAATGTACTCTGACTGAAATACCACTTTTTTATATTTTTAGAAAGAAATACTTTCACAGTACACATCCTAATTTGGCAGACTTATAAAGAGATATTCCGAATGAATAATTCTCATATTTTATTAGTGATAGTTTACTTGTTATAGTATATGATTACACATTTCAAAAACCGATTGATTTTTATAATGACAATCTTTTTTTAAATAAAATTTTATTATTAAAGTGAGAGCAAAGATTTTAAAGTAAATATCCTGTATTAGATGCAAAAGAGATAGACTTATTTTTGCGCTATAAATCAATGCGCTATCAATCAAAATCAAAAAATTATAAACGGCAATACGACCAAAACTTTTGTTACAGAAAGGCTTTAATGTGTGTTTCGCAATCTCTCATACTTGGGACCAAACTTTTCGAGTCAGTTTTAATTTCTTTTCTCCCAAATTTTTGTAATTGTTTTACTAATAAAAAATAAATTACTTCATACCTATTTATTTAATTTGGAAAAGGGTATCCCAAATTTGTTTAAAAGAATGTGTCTTTCCTTGTTTTAATTTCAATAATTGGTTTCCTTTCTCTCTCTCTCTGAGAGTCATCTTATTAACGATGCCATATCAAACACTGATAAACAGAAGACGTATAAATATAGTCACAACAGAATATTGACTCTATTCTAGAATTAAAATCAAATATATGTGTCCGATCCTTTATATCTCCTTTACGATAATGAACACTATCGAGCTTATTCCTTAAACATATTTGCTTCATGCGTATTTATTTGTCCACATTGAGACATAGAGGACCGTGAGTGACTCCATTTTTCCAAGCAGGATTCCGCGATTCCGATTGCTGAAGCCTGAAACATTTACGAATAATGATAAGAGGAGTAATCCGCAGACAGAACTAAGTCAGATTAAATACCAGAGATGCTAGTCATGCTCGACAAGCCATGATTAGTTTATCATACTGATCTCAACGATGATTAAAAACTTTTAGAAACCATGAATCTTCTGACATAAGTATTTATTGATAACGTCAGACATTTCTTTTTAAATTCGATGAAGAATACTGAAAATATTGAATCCAAAAATTAATCTATTTAGTAACATATTTAATGAACCTTTTTTAATTTATCATTCTAAAGTAATAGTGATAAATCTATGATCTTGTAGTTTCAAATTCAAGAAAAAGGTTAGAACAACGCTCACTCTAATGTTAAAGCATTTCCCATCTGTAGAAAGACGATGAATTTCCAGAACAATTATATAGTAAATTAAATTTTGCAAAATCATCTCAACACCCAGATGTTGCTTTACCATATTAATGGTATTAATTTAGTCCTGCCAATCAATTTTAATAAAACAATTTTTTTCAAAACCACAAACAATTCTTTTATAGTTGATCAATAACTACAGAACACTCTGTTTAATTAGCTATGCTTGCAAGTGGCGAAATCGGTTCAGTTGTTGAAACTAGGGATTTTGGCAAAGTTTTATTTTGCGATATTTCATGAAAATGAAGCAATAGTAGATAAGCGGCTAATGATGACGCATTCGAGGATTCATAAATTTCCATATGAAATAATTATTGAAAAGATAGGTGTAATAATTACGGTTGAGGGGGTCTGTAGAGAATGTATACGGAGTAATGCTTTCGAAATCTTTGAAATTTTATTTTTGGAAGTGAAAGAAGGTGGAAAGCATGATGACATATGTCGAGGGAACGAGTTTTCATGTAAAATAAAATTGACGAAATTTAACAAATTAACAAATGGTTGGAACTGTAAAAGTGGCTTAAGTTTTGCCAGCTATTTTAAACATATTGATCATTGTTGAGCAATACATAATATTGATATGCAAAATGCCTTTTTTAGGAAAACTCTTCTGGAATGAATGAAAATAAATAATAGTTATCATGTTAACTTTCAAACAGCCTCTGAGCGTATTGTGCTCAAAATTTCATAAAAATCTGCAAATCTGACCTAAAGACCGCATACCAAATTTCATCCTTCTAGGTCAAAGCGTTTTTGAATCATCTTTTCACAGACAGACGAACATTTTCCAAAAATGTGTTTTTTGAAATCAAGGTTGTCTAAAAGCTTGGAGATCTCAAAATCACGAGTTTGAATTTTTGGATGATTAACATAGTTTTAGGAAGTTCTCCTGAAAACAAGCCAAAATCTCGCTTAAAAATTAAATTAATATTTCCAGAAACTCGTCCCGATATGTACATCACCCCTCTCCAAAGAGAATTTTTGCTGAATTCAAATTTAAATCTAATGCTTAGGTCTGTAGGTTACCACCCAGAAGCATATTTATGATTATTTGTAGAGATACTTTGTATTTTAAATAATATTTTTAGTAACCATACACATTATTTTAATCTATTTAATTGAAATACGCCTTTTTTATGCACAAGAAATCATTTTAAAATATCTTTTAAAGTCTTTTGTAGATTTTTTATCATAAAAAATCATCTGAATAATTTTCAAAAACAAACAAGTTTTTGATTGTATATAATCATTTATTTTCATATTGGTTAAAAATTGAATTACAAAAATTTCTGAAAATAGCATCTCATTGTTTCGTGCAAATCAATACTCAAGATAAAAATGTTTTTTTCTGCTGAAGTTTAAATTAACAAGCTATTGCCAAGAAATAAAATATAATGCATTTTTGGACCTTTTGGCAGTTTTTCCCCCACAAATGAATATCCAAAACGAAACCATTATAAGCCTTGAACTTCAAAATGTCTTTTTCATATTTTTTTTTTATCTTATAGACGCATATTTCAAATGAAGTTATTGTTTTGAAAAAATTGGAATGAAGACAAACTATCCAAATGATGTGTCAACAATTCTATTCATCTAAATTAATGTACGATATTAAACAACGAGGCAAATCTGATTTTAAGCTATCATAGGGCAATTTGTTGTTGTTGGCCAGTGCTTGCCTTACTGAGCATCTCGACAAATGCTTCAGCGATCGAGGTCCAGGGGGATGATCAGGTTCCCACCAAACAGTAGTTCTACAAATCTGAAATGGTTCCTCCTCTGAATTCGTAAATTTTTTCAGTGAGCTGATCATTTCATCCCTGCTGATAACAGCATCCGGTAAGGACCGCCACAGAAGATGAAGAGCTTTCATTTTTTGTGAATTTTCAGTTTCCTTGCAGATAATGAAGTATGTCTGCAGTATCAAGAAGAACCTATGCTTGCTTCTATCAGCCGATACTTCATAACTGTAGTTTGATAGATCTGCCGACCTAAAATAGAAGACATATCAGTGAAATAAAAAAGTGCAAGATAATTTCTTTTACAGGTGCGTTTTCTTTAACATGTTTAGAAGCTGACATATAATCAGTAATTTATATCGTGAGTAATTTAAAACAATGCAAAATATTTTACAAGAGAAAGTCGAAAAGTAAAGGGACTTCTGCAATTTCTATTTCTGAACTTTGGTAACACTGCTAGTATCCAGCGCTGAATTAATATAGTCGGCAACATTTCTATGCAACATGTCACTCTTATCCTTTCCTTAATCATATGAGTGTAGCAGACCATTAAATATGGCAGTTCCATTGTCGATCAGCACCAAGGAACAAATGACAGCAGTGATCCGCTTTTTGTTTACGGAGTTGTTAAATCTGCCAAAATTGTTCGTCGAATGCAAGCGCAGTATTGTGACAGCTGTTTATCGCAAAGCAAGATTTTATAATCGCTATAAGTTTTTTTATTGATTTCAATTTACAATCAAGCAACTCTTAAGTAGCAAATGTAACGACAAATTAAAATTTAAAAATATTTAATTGCACGCCACTTTCAAAAGAGTTGGTTTCAATATTTTGCATATAAAAATGAAATTGTTATTTTAAATTAAAATACTTACAAAAAATCACAAATTTTTTTTGACATCTTCTAAATACTCAAATACAAAGTTTACCAGCGTTGCTGATTTTAAAGTCAATTACCCATCCGGGGGGGGGGGGAGGATCTCACTGGCCTGGGATACAATTTGAAAGCATGAAAATCTTTAGAATAATTATTCTTTATTAGAAGAAGAATTATTCTATCGATTTTTTAAAGCTAAATGTATTTCACAAGAGAAAAGAAAAAAGAAATCCTCAGTGCTTCAGGGTCCTCCAAATTTGCAGTCCTTTGGTTGTTCCTAATTTTTTTTTTATTTGATAACAAAATCTGGATCAAAAACTACCAAATTCGACAAGTAGTTACTTTTCCACTATGTGAGAAATTTTTTTTCAAAATCTTAATTAGACTTTTTGTTAAAATATTATTTAACAAAATTTTTAAAGTTTATCTTTAATAACTTCGGAGATTATAACTGTACAAAAATCATTTTTACACCATTTAAAAAAATTAAGCTTTTCAGTGATGCCATTTTTAATTTCGTAAAATTCTTCTTTCGATTTTAATAATTTTTACTTTCTCGCATACGTGTAGTACAGAGAAAATAGAATAATCTTCAAAAAAGAAAGAAAAAAAATTGTCCTCGAAATTTTAAAGAGTTTCTACTTAATAGACTTCTCTGAGTTCATGAAACACATTTTAGGAAAATATCCGTCTGTCTGTCTGAGACAAAGATCTCAAAAACAATTTAATCTGGACGTTGAAGTTAGTACGCGGTCTTAACATCAAATCTGCAGATCTCTAACAAATTTTGTGTAAAATCTGTTCGGATAAAATTCGTCTTCTTAAAATATAAGTTAGCACGATAACTATTAAACGAAGAGAGCTACATAGGTAAGATTCGATAAATAGATTTAACATCTATTGAGTAGACGTCTGTCAAATTTTGAGCAACGGGTTGACTGGCTGTCGATCTGTACTTTCTTACATAAATAAAACGCAATAATTCAAAAAAGCAGACATTAAATAAAACAAATTTGGTATAGGAATTTTCGACATTATGTGTCAAATTTTTGTTTCAATCGGTTGAGAAAAACATATCTATAACAAAAATTGGTTTTTGAATATTATTAACGTATACTAGGAATAAATCATCAAATAACTCACCAAGGATTTAAAAAAATTTAATTCAAATAAAAAATAAAACACGCAGAATAAGGAATTAAACGAAAATGTTTTTGAATGTTCAGCGAAAAACAACATGTAGATATATATAGCCTCTATTTGAGCAGGCTCAAGCTTATTGGCCTGCAACTTGAATTAGCGGCCATATTTTGCTTCAGCTAATTTACTAAATTTCTTGTGATCCATGCACCTCATGCGTAAATGTGTGGAGAAAATTCATTATATATTATTTAAGACAACGATGGGCAAACTACGGCAAGCCGGAAGGTTCTATCCGGCCCGCGAATATAATTTTAATTTTGCCGGTCCGAGGCAAATTAAAAGAAATATATATTTATATATTGATCTCCTTTTCTACATTGATTAAATATTAGTTTTTTTTATTCCTTTTTTTCAAAGGACTGGTGATCTTTTTACTTTCTCTACTTTTGTTCACAAAACATAAATCGACGGAAATAGCAAGCACAGACATCTTTCAATCGGTAAAGTGTTAAAAGAGGAAGTTCTGTGTTAGTTATAGCTGTAGATTGGTGCCAACAAGCGTTATCTCTTTCTTGGGGAACAGACATTTGGGAATCCAATATAAGTGAATTAGACCTCAAATATGCGCATTTTAAGCTCCAGCCAGCGGCTTTTTCTTTTGGCCCGAGTTTTAATATTATTGATTGCGTATGGAAAGATTGCGGACATACAGCATCATTGTGAATAGTGGTGAAATTATTAAATGTATAGCGTAGCTAGTGCTTGTTTGGGTTATTCGTAAAATATTTCAACCCCAAAATGGCTACTAAAATGTAAAGTTGATTCAGAGTGTCGTGCTTTTAATGATGAATGGACCTCAAATATTTTTTACAGTTGTAAAAAATAAACCAGTGTGTCTCATCTGTATGAAGCTGTAGCAATCTTCAAAGAATATGACATTTCTCATCAGTTTACATCTAAGCATAAGAATTTGAATTACGAAGCAATGTTCGAATATGAAAGAAAACAAAATGCAGAAAGTCTTTGTAGAAAATTATCAGGTCGACAAATTTTTTTCAATAAGGGAAGCAACAATATCCAAGAAGCAGCTACACATGCAAGTTACTTTGTAGCAAACAGTATTGTTAAAAATAATAAAGCTCTCAGTGATGGGGAGTTTGGTAAACAATGCATGCTCCAAGTTTTTGATGTTCTATGTCCAGACAAACAAAAAAATAATTCTGAGACTGTAAGCTTATCTCGAAAAACGGTGACTCCTAGAATCGAAGTCATCGATAAAAATTTGACATCACAATTAGAGTTAAAGATTGGCCAGTTTAAATTTTGCTCCATAGCTATGGATGAAAGCACTGATATAAATGATACTGCTCAATTAGTATTATTTATAAGAGGTGTTGATGAGAACTTTGAAATTACCGAGGAACTGGCGTGCATGTGTTCTTAAAAGGGAACTACAAAGGGATATCATATTTTTCGTGAATTTCAGGAAAGGTTTTTAACTTTGAAAGTGTCTATAACAAATATATGTAATATTACGACCGATGGAGTACCAAATATGACAGGAAAAAAAAATGTGGATTTCTTGGACTCTTTAATCAAAACTTCCCCGGGAACAATGTTTTTCTACATTGTATTATACATCAAAATTTTCTATGTAAGTCTGCATTGAATATGAAACCCGTGCTTGATGCAGTCATGAAGCTTGTAAATATTATTCAATCTCGTGAGCTTACTCACAGGAAATTTCGAGATTTTCTTCAGTACGTGCAATCTTAATATGCTGATGTACTTATTACATGAAAGTAAGATGGCTTAGTGTAGGATGTGTTTTCGAGAGAGTTTGGCAGCTGAAAGACGACACTATGTCGTTCTTCCATGAGAAACAGTGTTCTGAGGAGTGCGAAATGTTAGAAGATACAGAATGGCTTTTAAACTTTGCATTTTTCATAGATCTTCTTTGTCATATGAGCAACTTGAATGTCAAGATGCAAGAGAAAAATAAATTTATCGACGATATCTGGGCCCATCTCAAAGCTTTTAAACTAAAACTGAATCTGTTTGCTTGGCAGCTAACTAAGAACGATTTGTCTCATTTCCCGAGGTTAAATTCAATACCCTCAGTAAATGAAGAGAAGCTTAAGAATTATGCAGATGGCTTGTAAATTTGCATTTTGAGTTCGAACGCAGATTTCAAGATTTCAGTCCTATTCAAACAAAATTGGATCTTTTTGCCATGCCTTTCACCGTAAATTGTGAAGCAGTGAGGTCGATTTGCAGCTTGAATTAATTGAGTTGCAATCTAACAATCATTTCAAGCAATTGTTTCTAAATATACAAAAGTTAGGGTTTTACAAATCATTAGTAAAGTAAGTAAGTTTCCCAAATTTAATATCTCAAGCCCAGAAATCAGTGCTATGTTTGCTTCATCTTATATATGTGAACAAGTGTTTTCAACTGTGAACCTTAGAAAGAATTATTTCAGAAGTAGACTGACAGATGAGCATTTATCTTCGTTCTTTAGAATCAGTGCATCTCACTTCGAACCTCAATGTAAGTAACTTTTAAAAATAAAATCACAATTTCATTCATCTCATTAACATATATTTAAACTGTAATACTTTTATATTGTTTTTAAAATTAAAAAAAATTTTTTTTGGCCCGTCAAACCTTTTTTTTTTTTTTCCCCGATTTTTGGCCCGCGATCGAAAAAGTTTGCCCATCCCTGATCTAAATCCTCCATGTTTGTTTGAAAACTTATGTAACAGTTATTATTCTTGAGAACTGTGTATGCGGAAAACCATTGATCAAATGTTCATCATTGGTAGCCTGTGGATCACAAGGGGCAAAACAGGAGAAAATCGACAACCGGTTTGGTGTGGAGAATACCGATTTGACCGCTGAGCAGCGTTTAATCATCTGCTGATGTTTAACTACGGTTAATGAATACGGCCGACAGCGTCTTAAAAAATGCCGCAAAATATAAAACTTATCTTATGAGTGGACAATACTTTACATTAAACAAAGAAATACATATAACAACTAATTCAATTATTATCAAAATTATACTTTTAACTTAATTAAATATACATTTAGCGAAACATTTCTTTATATAAATTACACCAAACTTATTTCAAAAGTAAAATGATAGAACAGAGGGTACGATTCCATTTTAGCGGCGACTAAAAAGTGCCAAGAAAAAATCTCGCTGAATATAAAAATGTTCTCAAATGCATAAATATATATATTTACAAAGGCTATATAATTTGATGATTGAAATCGGCAAGTTGGCGAAATTTTTTCTCGGCGCTTTTTGGTCATCGTTACAACAGAGAAGTACCAAACTGAGTCATAAATATTTTTTGGGGGTGAACCGAAGTTTCGCCCCCCCTTCTTTGCCAAGTTGCGATAACTCGCCAAAGCTGGTAACCTCCAAACTGGCAAACCTATTATCTTTTGGTTTTATTATGCGCTATGATTGCACATCTGCTCCCTCGCTTTTGAACATTTCGCAAAACACGGCGCAAGACCGTTGTTGGCGATTTTTGAAAATTGCGCCAAGCAGGGGGTTAAACTCCGATCGTACCTTAAAAAAAAATGGCGAAAGGAACTTACCATGTAAAATCCATGGCTTTACAATATTCATCATACACACTTTCACAAAAGTTCCATTGAAGTCCATGCTTTAATAATGTAGGGATCGATGCATACTGTTCATTATCAAAAAACTGACTAATTAAGTTGGTTTCAGTTATAATATCCCAAGAATATGACCACAAACTCTGAAAATTAAAGTTTCTTGTTTTGCTCAATAGTAATAAAAACTTTAAGAAAGGTAAGTTTCTCATAGCAGCGGTATTGAAAACAAAGAGGATCATCTCAATAGATAAGCAAACCGTTTCCAACAATTCTAACACGAGAAAAGCATCGAAATTTTCAATTACTGCATAAACTTTGTGATAAATGCGTTTCGCTTCTTCAAGGTCATCACAACGGCACATGACCCGACATAACTTTAAGTATTTTCGAATCCTAGCTAAATCGATTTTGTCTTGAAACCTCTTTCTTTCGTAATTTTTAAATATCTTTTCTTCAAATATCTGCCGCTCTTCGTCGTAGTACTCCCAATACACAACAGATGAAGAATCCACCAGATTTTTGTAAATAAGGGATCTGTTCTTATTTGCTGCCGTTGTATAATGCTTTAATTCTGCTATAAAGGCAATTGGAGTACAGTTTTTCGATTCGCACAAATCTAAAGGCATAACTTCTTCTTGTACAACAAAGCCGCGAGAAAGTACAGGCTTCTTCATAATGTAGATTTTTGAAGAACAAGATGACCAAATGTATTATACAAGAACAATTCGGCCCAACAATATCTTAGATTGTCCTCTTATCAATAGCTATACCACATACTGATGGATTATGTATAACCAGATAACATATTTTCGAAGTATACAGCTGTCTTGCTGATAATTTATGCTTTGGATTATTCTTCACTATCTTTTCAAACAGATTTCGGATTTTTTTCCTCTTCTGAAACATATTATTTATTATATGAAAGGAATTCACACATTTAATTAAGCAGCTGGAATCGCTTTTTTGCGTTAATCTGCTTTTCAAATGTGTCTTTTCAAAAATAATTATCAAAATAATAATATCTACTATTTTATTTGCTCAACTTTTCAAATTAACTGTTGCCATCCGTTTTTTTTAATTAAAACCTAAAAAAAATATTTTAAACTTAAAATTTGAAATAAAAAGCATTTTTTTTAACGGATAAATAAATAAATTTATTTCTACACTTAAGGACTCGAGACTTAGATAGAAAAAAATAATTCTCCATGTCAAAATAAGAAAGAAAAAAATATTTAATTAAAAAACTATTTAAAATTAGACGTAGCGGTGCATAATACATAGCAGCACGTGAGACAGCAATAAACATTCCATTACCTCAATTATACTTTGCCGAAATAGACTTCTTCTACAATTCTATCTGCTGTGTGCTTAACATAAATTCATACGTGTGCATTAGTATGGTTTTCATCATGTTCCTTTCCACAGGTTTTACACAGTAATTGGGTAAACGGAAGGTCCACGGGAATTCATTTGCAAATTCAAATATACAAAACTCAGACTGGACAGACCGAATTAATGAAAGCGGCTTGCAGAAGAGGAGCTAGAATGGAAAAATAGTCATCCACCAAGAAGGTTTTTTAAAAAACTAAAAGGAAATTCAAACAAAAATCGTCATAGCATGAAAATATTTCAGATTTGATCCGTCTAACCTTAATTTATTTTTTTAATTGACCCTTATTCATTTAGCAGAAATAATGTGCACATAAAAATTATATTTAATACCTTCATATCGGACGTATGTATAAACTCAGTAATTAATAAAAAAATATTGTACAAATTCACTTTTACAGCAACCAAAACACCAAGAGAAAATTTCGCTAAATTATAAAATTATACTCTAGTGCATTATTATTTATTATGAAAAATTTCGATTGAAATCTCCAAATAGGCGATTTTTTTTTGGGGGGGGGGGGCTTTTTAGACGCCGTTACAATTGGTAAGTACCAAAAATATTATAGCAAAATATATTTATATAAACGTTTTTAAAAATTTATTATAATTAGAGAAAAATATTACGGAAATAAAATTGGTATAACAGAAAAACTTCTTCACATTTTAAGGTAATGTAAAATATTTTTGAAATTTATATTAATTTTAACTAAAATTTGAAAAGTGAATAATACTAAAAAGTATTTATAGGATGATTTTGGGAATTGTGCGCGATTACTTTTAATCACGCACGCTGCATGACACAATTTACAGATAATATTGCAGCCTTTAAACATTATCATGTTAAAATACCACAGGCAAAAATGTATGTCAGAGTTCTGTTCAATGCCCAGTTGAATCTTTATGAATGACAATGAATCTAAACTTTTATCACGTAAGAGTTTCTCCGAAAGTATGTACTGATTTACTTTCGAAGTTTATATAATTTTTGATGAATGTATTTTTATTTTAAATTCAAGGTTGTTGTCTTTTTGTTGTTAATATTGAAGTATCAATCGACATAGACTGTATCAATCGACAGTAAGTTAAGTATCAATCGACATAAGTATATACATAAATGGCGAGAAACATGTTTGCATTTCCAAAGAATCCGTACTCGTAATTTAATTCACAGCACGGAAGTATACAACACACATTCTATTAGCAGAGAACGCTCCATCTGACAGAAAAGAGATAATCTAAAAAAGATCTTGAAATGTGATAATAATAAAAAGGAAAAAAAAATCTAGAAATAAAATAATAACCAGCGGGAGTGGTCTCCCCAAAACTTTCTCACATACTCTCTAATGAACTTGTCATACCAGAGAACGCCTTGCATGGTATTGGCATACAAAAGTTACGAAGCATTAAATTTCGGAATGAATTTAGCATTTTTACTGCATCGATCTTTACCGAAGGTACACCACCATTTAACAACAGTGCTCTTTATGATTTATGTAGCAACGGCTCGCCCATAAAGGCTGACATTTAAGGCATCCATATAGCTACAAAATATATATTTTTTTAATTTGCATTTTGTTCTTAAATTTTATTTGGTTACTTTTCTACAGCATGATGATTAATAAAAAAGGGAAAGGGGGAAATAATAATAATAATAAATAATAAAGAGTAGACAAAAAATGTATCAAAAAGCAGAAAGAAACATGGGTCTGCACATAAATAAGACTAGAAGTAATACACAATTCGCTTGTTGCGCATTGATAAATAATACATCGGAGGGCACACAGCCGTATTCATCTTCTTAACCCACCTTAAACCAGCTCAGAGACTAATGCTCAGAGCTCAGAGATTAATTTATCTTTCGTCGCTATTTCTATTTTCCGGTTTTTAGCATGATTATGTTTATAGACTAGATAACATAAACATATGTAAAGTGCGTGAGACTAATTAACATATGAAAAGTGCGTGTAGCAAGCATGATCAAAAGTAGAAAACAGATTAATGAAGCCGGAATGCCAAATTTGGCATTATTTACTTGGGTATTAGATGCTCACTAGGAAAGATTTGTTTTAAATTTTATTGGGTTTTCAATTAAAAATTAAACGAAATATTAACGCCCATCCATAAATTCTGAGCATATTACTACACAAAAATCACTATCCCATCTGCAAATTAAAAAAAAAAAAATCAGAATTACCAGTTTTATTTCGGTGCAATTCTTTCTCTAATTTTAAAATATATTTTACAATAATACTTTTCATTATTTAAGTTACAGCATTTATGCACACGTTACGATGATATTAAACACATTTTATTCTATACGCATGATATTCTTATTACATAATTTAGTCTAAGAAATGAACTTAAGGAATAACTCTTAAAAATAAAAGTACATGAAGGTAAAACCATAAAACATTATAATAATATAATATCTCACAATAGAGATTGAAATCTCTTTTATTATCAAATTTTCTCCATTCAATGATTCTCCAGAGGAAACAAAATACTTCTGATTGAATACATGTTCTTTTCTTTTACGGCCACGAAATAGCGATGTCGATATTTTTTTAATGCATGTCTTCGAAGTAACAGTCCTTCTTTCTTTCTCTCGTACTAAGTATACAAAGATAAAGTATTGTTACGACCTCAATACTTTGACAAATCTTCTCGCTTTAAAACCCCGAGTTCAATATATACATATATATATTTCCGCATGCCTGTCTATCTTCAGATAACAAGATGACTCAAAAACGTATTGAAATTTTATGTGTTCTTAGCATATCAATTTAACAATTGGGATATATAACATTAAAGGGAAAGTCTGCCAGGGTGCAGTTAAACAAGGTAGATAAAACAAATGCAGAGCTAGATGGATGGAAATTGATACATAATTTTACCATCAGATTTGTTGCTGTATATTAAATTTTGAGCCAAATCCTTTAACGAGATGACGATCTATCTGCTTGTTTATCATTATGCATGTGAACGTAATATCTCAAAAACGCACCTATCGATTTAGATAAGTGAAATTTGGTATGCCATTTTGTAACTATTTATAACCATATTATAATTTCAATCTAATCGATCAAAAGAAAGACGTTCAAAATTCCTACCCCCCCCCCCCCATTATATTACAAAACACAAAAAGCTATATTTTTTACCTTGACCATGGAAGATTTGCAGCCTATTTTCCCACTCCCATGTTTTATTCAGGAAATATAGACTTATAAAAGGATAAGCGAAAAGGATTGTCTAAGTTTGCGATAAAAAAGAAAAATGAATATTCCCAATGATTTAACTTGTATTTCAATTGCATTCTCTCGTAAAATATATATATATTTTTTTATAATTTGGTTTCTGAACTAATTATCCGCTATTGGATAACTGCATTATCTGCCCTTTTTAATTATTTAAATTGACCTTTGTTGATGATTGTCCTGCTTTGAATCAAATAAATTTAAATCTTTATTTCTAATAATAAAATTATTTCTTGAATAATTATCGCATAAATATTTCCTGGATGATTATCGAGAGAAAAAAAACAACTATGGATTTGTTGAAAAAAGAAAACGCAATTAACATTTTCTTATCGAAGTTCAATTGGTATTATTCTCAGCACAATATCCAGTCAGTAATAAGAATCAGTTTAATAACAAATATTGAAATACAACATCTAAACAATACATTTAAATATTTTTTTGTTTGTTAAATCTATTATTCTTGTGAAAAAAAAAAAAAAAACAAATAAGCATACTTTTATTTTGTCTTAGTTTAAATACATAAAACATTTTAAAATCATGAATTCAAGAAGAAAAAGTTGCTATTTTGAAAAAATTGTCCAAAAAGTATTTAAATTTGATAACTTGATACATTAAACTTGATAGTTTGATATACACTTTGATAGTTTGATACATTCTGAAAAT
>JAPMOR010007232.1:0-40485 GCA_026543865.1 Argiope aurantia
TTTTTCGATACATTCTATAAATTTTTCTAAACATTTATTCGATACATTTTTCACAAATGGAGTTAACAAATTAAGTTACTGGACAGTCATTTTTTTTTACCGGTTTGAAAAAAATTGATATGTTTGTCCTGTTATATCAGATATAGTTTTTATCCAGCTGAAACACGAAATAATTTTAATTTAACACTTTTCAGATTTTCTTTGTGCTGCGCAAGAAGCAAAATCAGATATCATTTCTTCATGTTTACCATCACGTTGGCACTTGTTTACTAGTTTCCTGGTTTGGGATAGCACCTGACCTAAGTACTTTATTATGTCTTTTAATTTTCTTTGATCAAATTATTTTTCTGATTTTTAATTTGATAGCCAGAATTCTGTATGTAGTATTCTTATTTTGTACTTCATGATGAAATCGCAAGTTTTTAATTGTTTCATTTATACTTTTACATTCAAGTCAATACTTATTCCAAAACTCAAAAGTTTACAAGAAGGCAATTTTCATGTAATAAGTACGATAGTATAATTTTGTATATTATCTCTTTGGTCTAAAAACAACTGGAGGGTTCTTCCGCAAACGACAGTTAAATTTCATAATAAAGACAAGGACGGTGCTTAAATCAAGAGAGAGAAAAAAATGCCTAGAGCATAGTGTGGGCATAGAAACAGAATACAAACTATTGACACACAGCTATGCACAAAAAGAAAAACTCAATGGCATCAGAATAAAACTCGATGTCAAGTACAATATTATAATAAATAATAACAAAGTACAGATGGACAAATGCAAGATAAAATGAAAGGAAATATTATTAAAATATAAACATATCCAAACACGTTCTGTATTATTGTAATATTTTTTTATAGTATCGTTCCAATTTTTATTTAGGAAAGAGCAATCTTTAAAAATGAGCTTAATTCAAAAACTATTAAATTTCTTTTAAAATTCTTCTTAATTCTGAAATTAAATATTAGTTTAAGAGCATCAAAATTTGAAATACATGCCAAAAGCACACTTTAAACAATGACTACTTATTTTGAATTATAAAAACATATCGTCATACCTTCATCTATATCTATACTTATAATAAAGCTCAATGTGTGTGTGTGTGTTGGCGCTCTACAGGCCAGATCATTCAACCTACAGCTACCAAATTTGGCACGTGTATATCTTGGAGGCCTGGAATGTGCACGTGGGAGTTATTTTTTCGAATTTTTAATTGGAATTTTATTTATTCAAAAGGAAAGAGAAATTTTGGCGTGTTTCTGCTATAACTTCCGAAAATGTTACCGCTCAAAAAGGATTTTCACATGAAGTTAAATATCAAACATTTATCTTTTAAATAATACCAATGGTTTATCCTTAAAATTAAATTTCTATTTTTAACGAATTTTTAAATAAATATTTTAACTATATTTTTCAACAATTTTTTCGAACAAAATAAAAATAAAATTTAAGCTGCGCCAGCACATTTCGCTTGCATGTGAAAAAATTACCTTTTTTCAAAGTGTTGCCATTACATTGATTAAAGCTCCAATTAAAAATAAATTAAATCTTTTTGGAAATGAAATCTGCAAAAATATAATTTTTGGCACGTGTCTGTAAGAAATGAAACAAATATGAAGTATTATTTTTTCTAAAAAATAAATTCAAGAAGAATTTTTTTATGATCTTTTGCACTCTCTATATTATTAATCCAATAAATGCTTTATTTTAAGGCAAGTTTTGTTTAATATGAACAGGATATCCATTCAAATGATTGCCACACAGCTAATTTGTAAAACTTTAGTAAGACACGAATCTGTTAAATGGTCTAAATGGAAAATGATTTATTTTATGTAACTTGATTCAATAAATGCTCTATAAATAAAGAATTTTTGATTTTACATAAAGCTTCTGCTGTGTAAATCACAATTAACAAAATATTCTTGAAACACTAATATTTTAAATAAAAAGAGTTAATTTCCTATCAACTAAATGAATCATTTAAACTGAGTGATTTATGAAAGTTTGAATATAACTATTCAATAAAAAAAGGATAATTTTAGATTTTCCATCGATCGTTTGGAAGAAAATACGCCAATCAGCGCGCAGGTTTTTCAAGAGTAATTGGCCTAAGATTATGAAAACGTTGAGTTTTTCTAAATTTTTAACATTCAAAACTTTATTAATAAGTCTTAGTTGATCGTGGAAAATAGAAACATTCATTCATTTATTTAAAATTTGGTGTCTCCAGAATATGATACCTTACTGCATTAAATTTAGACTTCATAATTTTTGAAATATATTTAGAGGCCAAAACAAAATTTTATCATTAATTTCATTTCAATCCTTTTGAAAGCAAAACTAAAAACTGAATTTCATGCTGAATCTGAGAAATTTTTATTGAATTATTCTTTGAGATATTATTTGAATTATGAAAAATATTTTGTAGTTCACATAAGACTTAAATATCAAGCGATTCTGTTTGAAATTATCAAATTCAATAATAATAATAAATAAATAAATAACAATAAAGATAATAAATAAAATAAAACGCTTGGTCTTATTAAAAAAATATCTTTATATTAATTGCAATTTCATCATTTCAACTTTAAATTAAAATTGAAGTTTTACCGAAAATGACAACAAATTAGAAAAAAATATATATATAGTAAATTGAACGAAACGATCTAAACAACAGTATAACTGGTATGGTATGACTATCAAAATTTGAAAATTTAAAATGTTTTGTTTGAGAATCTATTTAGAGGCCAGTTACTTAAAATATTTAATTCAAAATTGTAGCGAGAGGTAATACTGACGAACCGGCTGGTCGCCAAAAGCGGCTAGTTATAAATAAAGCTCAATGCGCGCGCGCGCGTGCGTGTGTGTGTGTGTGTGTTGGCGCTCTCCAGGCCAGGTCATTTGACCTACAGCTACCAAATTTGGTACATGTATAATTTAGAGGTCGGGAATGTGCACCTGGGGTACTTTTTTAAATTTTTAATTAGAATTTTAATTATTAATTAAAAACTAACTTTCTCGCCAAAAAAAATCTTCCAATTTCCCCACCGCCAAATGAATAAGGCTTCAGTTTTTTTTTTTTTTTTTTTTCAACTGTAATAAGGCTAGGGTTAACATTTTTCCGCCGATTATTTCAAACGATTCTTTTTATTTTCTTAATGCTTTATGCATTTAAATTTAAACATTGTTAATTTTAAATTGCATTGGCGTAGAAAAATTCACGCATTTACGTTACCGTAACTGGTGTTGAAAATTCACGCATGCGCATTGTGTTCTGATTGTTGACATGACAACCATTATCAACGGATGATTTCAATTATTTTTAGGTTAGTTGCATGCATTTGTAATTAAATTGCATTTATGTTAGTTATATATTTTTTGTATATGTTTATAGTTTTAAGTACATCCTTTTTTAAGTAGTTTGTTTTAACCTGTTTTCAATGATTTAAATTATTTTTAGGTTAGTTGCATGCTTTTGTAATTTAATTGTATTTATGTTAGTTATATATATATTTTGTATATGCTTATAGTTTTAAGAACATCGTTTTTTTAAGTAGTTTTTCAAACCTGTTTTCGACAGATTATTTTGCATTTTATTGCATTTTACGATGCATTTTATTTTCTGTTTGATGCATTTAAAATTAAACATTGTTAATTAATCGATCTGTTCATGATGAATTTGAGAATATTTTGTTGACAAATTCTTGAGATATTACATAAATTAAGAAAGATATTCTTTATTACCCATAAAGATTAAACGCTGAGTGACTCGGATATCAGTAATCATATTATAAAAAATGCTTCTTTTCAGTAAAAAATATTATTATATTAATTGCAAATTCATTCTTTCCACTTTAATTTAAAGCATAAATTCTACGAGAGGTAACAGAAAATTAGAGAGATACATATTACTTTATGACTGAAGGCCTTTATAATATTATGAGTAAATTATATGACTATCAAAATTTGAAGTTTTAATATATTTTCATGAAGAATCTATTAAAGTTGGAATTGCGTAAAATATTTAATTATTAAAATTTAAACGAACATTAAGATTAGCGAATCGGCTGGTCACCAAAGACGACTAGTATTCAATAAGGAAACAAGAAACCAGAATGATATATTTGTAGCAATAATGAAAACTATTTCTGAATTTCTTTACTATAGTTAAATATATTGTTTTAATTTACTCATTTATTAATTTACTCATTTAATTTATTCATTAATTTAAAATACTCATTTATTCAATGCTTATAGAGTATATTTGAATTAATTAAAAGAAGATAAAATATTTTATCTACAATTAAGTTAAATCATCGAAAAGAATGGCTTGATGGAAAGATGGAAATTATCAAAAAGAAAATTATTTTCTTTTTGATATTTTCTGAAATTTTGCAGGAAATGTCATTAAAATTCCATTTAATTTTTAATTAATAATTTTAAATAGAATTTTTAAAAAAGGATCAGAGGAGCAAATTTCATGAACCTTGAGACATTTGTATCAAATGTTTTAACACTAATTTCTAACGCATATTCTGTAGAGCGCCAACATACACATACATCTATTTCAGCTAATAATAAAGAGTGCATGTCTGAGTCAGTGGTTGTCTTACTGTAAGACGGTTTGGCCTGAAGTAAATATCTCTGAAATATATATACTTTGGAAAATGGGAAAATGCATCTATTTTTTTTGTAATTTTGTTTTTAATTTTATTTAATTAAAAATAATCGAAATTTCAAACTTTTCTCATCATGACTTCAAAATTATAACAGCATATGAATGAAATTTTTATAACTTTCTTTTCAGGAATGTTAAATTTGAAAACTTAAAAATTAGCAATAATTTTTAAAATATACTTCCATATTTTAAAAATGCATGGCTTTTATCTTATTTATTAGGAATTTTAATGCAGATTAAGAATTATTTTTAAAAGATCATTGTATTAATAAATATATTGAAATAAATGAGGACACTCATTTATCATTAGTTATTCAAATTTCAATTACTCATAAAACATCTACAATTTACTCAAAAAAATGTTATATGCATTTTTAACTAATCGAAACTGCTTGAAAGAAAATGGCTTTGACTAAATCCAAATATGTTGATGACAATTAAATGGGGAGCAATTTCACATCCTTATAGAAAATATATTTCTACCGTGATAGTTTTATTGTAAGATAATTATTTTCGGAATAAAAAGCATTGCACCTCTTCATCTTCAAAAAATTGTATGACAGCAATTTCAGCATCGTTTTTTGAATGATAAGATATTAGTTTAATATCTTGAATAAGTCTGACATTTATTGCATGTGTTGCGTTTTGAAGTAAACCTTTCGTGGAGCAGAAGCTATATTATTTTTTAAAGAACAAAAAAATTATTAACAGAAAATTATAGAAGTCTGCATAATGAATTGTCATTTGTTTTCCTTTTCATTTCAGTTTTCTTTATCGTCGTCAGCATGTTTCTGAATTCATTTGTGCACGTCATCATGTACTTGTATTATGGCTTATCAGCTTTCGGAAAGTCCATACAAAAATATTTGTGGTGGAAAAGATATATAACAATAATACAAATTGTAAGTATTTGTATCAAAACTCTATTTGATTACATTCATAAATATGTTTGAATTTTAAAGAAGCATTTACGATTTCACGGATATTATAATTTTATATGGATCTATTAATATATGGAACAATTTTTAGGTGTTATTTGTTTTCTCATCACAATACTTTGTCAGTTTAGTCTCATGGGCATTAAAAAATTTATCTAAAAATACCATATACAGCGCTGATGTTTTTGAATTTTTGAGTCTAAAACTGTAAATCGACAGTTACCAATTTCGACCGAGAAATTCATGCCTCAAATGTCTCAATACAACATAATGTCTCAAACGGCGTTAAGTAGGTGAAAAACGAAAAAAATATATATAGGATGTCCGAGATTTGCTGGAAATTTTAAAAAATTAAAAATGATGTTTCATTTATGAATTTTTTTGAATTGAAAACACATTTTTAAATGTTTTTTTTATGTAGCTAACATGTCAATTTGATGATCCGGGGGGTAGTAAATTACTGAAAACTAAACAGTAGCTTATAACTCTTATCTCCAGCAATATTAAAACTTCAAGCAAAATAAAAGCTTGAAAATGTTATACTCCTTAATTTTATATAGCATGAATTTTATGTAGCATGAAAACTTAGGACTTTTTAAGATGTTCAAAAAAAACTTAAACAGGCACCAGAAAACATTGCCACAACATCGGTACCATTATTTGCAGGGGGTGTTGCCAAATTCGAAATATAAATTAAGAGCGGTGATAGTAGGCATTAAGGAGATGAAAAATTAACATAAAATAGAGGGTCGTAGTTGACATTCATTAAATGAAAATCGCAAAAACGGTTGTCGAAAAGAGAATGCGCCTGGTGAAGAGAAACGCCCTATGAATGCAAGGAATAGGAACAAATATTTGAGAGGAAAAGGCCTTTTCGTGTATGAATTATCCATGCGTTTAAGGAAAACAAAGGAAGCAAGCTTACATTCCTTAATGAACATTGTAGAAATGATGGCCGTTTTACTTTATTCGACAACAGTTTGGTAGATTTTACGAATGATGAATATACGGATATGCATTTAACTTACGGTCCAAAGGATGACAATGGACGCATAGCACAAAGAATACCAAGAGCAATATCCGAAGTTGCATTGTCCGCACCTTTTCACGTTTGCAAACATTGATCGACAGCTATGGGAGACAGGATTCTTCAAAATACCAAGACCAAATTCGGGACAAGAACGAAGTGTGCCCACACTTGAAACAGAAAACAGCGCTTTGTCGATGCTCCATCAACAAAACACGATCAGTTGCAGCTGAATTGATTATTTGATACTAAACAATAACGTTATGCATGCTGAAAACTTTAACCCATTAAACTTAAAGAAAGTCCTACTCATAAGAAAGGATTATTATCAATTGCAGATGGATTTCGCAGGCTGGATGCTTGATGACACACAGGAAGAGGCATTCTTTTTTTCTAGAATTTTAATCTCCTGCTTTTCAATCAATCCTTCTTTTCTAGAGAAGACGCCTTAAATGCGCACAATGCCAGTATTTGGTCATTCGATAATCCCCATATCACTATGTCGTCGAATTTACAAGATTAATATTAATCTGGAATGGGATTACCGGAGATTATCTATTGGGACTACATCTTCTGCCCAAGCCTTTCACCTTGTTTTCTTACACAGTTTCATCCATTTTATTATAGGAGTTACCGCCAATTGTACATTAGAACAATTGATTAATGCTTGATGTTACACCAGTACATTTTATTTGCATTCGTGAAATCTAACATGTTGTTTGTGAATCAAGTTTAACGACTATTAATTCTGCAGTGCCCATTAATGAATACTTGCTTGCTGCTTTTTCCTGAAACTCAAGAAAATTTACATACGAGAAGGCTTCTTCTTCTCTATTACCTTCTTCCTAATCCCCGCATTCATAGTGCTACTCTCTTTGCCAAGTTCTGTTCTTTCCGACGTCTGTTTTTGCAATTTTCACTGAATAATCGTTACTTATAACGCTATGTTTTCTAGTAATTTTTAATCTCCTTGATGCCTACTATCACAGTTCTAAATTTATCTTTCGAATTTGGCAACACCCTCTGCAAACATAGGTACCAATGTTACAGCGATGTTTTCTGGCGCCCATTTTATTTCTCTTGAATATTTGAAAAATTCCTCAGTTTTCTCACTACATGCAAATAGCAAATTACAGAGTTTAAAATTCCTTACATTTTCAAGTTTTTATATTTTTGCTGGAAAGAATTCTAAACTCTTTTCTCGTTTTCAGTAATTTAAGACTCCCCTGCACAATCAAATTTTTATGTTACATACTAGAAAAAAAATTGAAGAATGCACTTTCATTTAAAAAAATCATAGTTGAAATCTTTTTAAAATTTTTTGTTAACTTTTTGCAGTTTTCAACAATTTTCGTACTCCCTATATTTTCGGAATTTTTACCTACTAAATCTCATTTGAGACCCTATGTTGTATGGTGATTTTTCATCCTCTTGATGTCTACTATCACCTCTCAGAATTTGTCGGTCGAATTGGGAAACACCCTGTATATATAGTGCCGCCCAATTGAATTGAAAGTTCTCAGCAGTTGCATGAACCGTATGGGGAAGATGCAATGTCAAACTATCGAAAAGTGGTGTAACGTGTTCGTGACTGGACGTACAAATAATGATGTCGTTGATCGCGAAGGAAAATCAGCAACCGCGGCAAATCCTGAAAATCGCTGCTCGCATGAATGAATTCATTATTCCAAACAGACCCATAAGAACAGACAAAATCTCAAATGAACTGGATATTTCTCATGGAAATGCGCATAAGATTATTGTCGATCAGTTTAAATTTCATGAAGTTTGTGCTCGGTGGGTGTCTCGTCTATTGACGTCTTTCCTATGAATGAAAGCGGTTTGAAAATACATTTTATTTTCTGCAATTGAATTTGAATTCCGATTCACCACATCTCAAACTGGAAACTTTCTCCTTCTCCGACTCGAAAGGTAATGATGACGCTTTTTTCCCGCTGAGAATGTTTGTAGCGTGCTGAGTTCTTGCCGAAGGGTGCTGAAATTAATGCTTCTTATTGTGAAACACTAAAAAGATTGCTACATTTATTTAAATATTGATGGCTACGTAAACTATCCAAATGCATTGTGCACCTCCACGACAATGAATGGCCGGATGCAGCAAAACAAACGTGAGGTCTTTTGGAAAACATTTTAGGCAGAAAGTGTGAGATAACCCTCCATGTAGTCTAGACTTTTCGTTCTGTGACTTTTATGTTTCTGAATCCATGAAAAAAGAACTTTCGATGCGACGGTATAACTCGAATTCAGAGGTTATCTCGTAGGCACATTTGGTTCAAAATTTGATGCGAATTTATATTTCATGTGATGAAACTATGCACCAAATTTTACTTAAGCGTCTCTCTAAGTTATAGAGCTATCCAATGGAAGTGTAATCGGACACACGAAGTTCCTGTGAATAGATTTCACTCAAAAATCGACAAAAGTAAACACCACGTAATAAAAGCCATCTACCTATATCAAAGCAATTATAATAATAATTCAATTATTATTAATTCAACTATAATTATTATTGATCACCTAGACAAACGTAATTCCAAAAATCTTTTGCCAACATTTGGTGGTCGAATGTGTTCCATTTACTCTAGTTTCTCTTTGTATACTTCATATATGAGAATATAGACGCCCAAAAAGCTATTGTAAGGTAATACAAATCATTTAAGTACTTTTTATAAGTATGTGATCGTAATTTGTTTTATGCCAGATTGATATTTTCGTGTTATGCATCGCATTTTGGGAAACGTATCAGATTTTTATGTGATGCTTCCTCGTGGTGTTATATGCATTTCAAGCCAGCTTCAACGATGCTTAGTCCATCTTTATTAGTGGCTTGAATATCATCGAAGTTGCTTGACTTTTCTTCAACTATTGTTTTAAACTTATACTAATTCATCGCCCGCATTTTTCTACTTCCATTAGTGCTCGTCTATTCACAAGAATTTTCCACTTTAGCCTCCTCATTTCTTGGAATATGCTTTGTCAAAAAAAAAAGAATTTTCTCCACCACCGGATTACCGAGGAGACCTAATTAGTTTCCAATTTCGAGTGGCACTTTGCTAACGACATCTCAGAAATCGCGCATCTACTAATCTTTCAGATCCGACTAATGCTAAAGCACATACTTATTAAATAAGCTATCAAACAATTTATAATAAAAAGAATAGTGTGCTTTTTAGATATGATAAATCAAAAATATGTCTGTAACAACAGTCATGTTGGGTAATGAAAATCTAATCTAATGCAATAAATTAACCTTCTTGAAAAAGTGAAACCCTTTTGTATAAACGAGGGAAGTTTTTCCTCCGATGGACGAGAAAAAATATTCACGAGTAAATTACAAACGAGCTTCATCACCAAAAGATTCACACAAATGTGGATACTTTTCGACATAATTATTGTAAAATTCAGCCATTTTTCATATTGATGGACCAATTTCGGTTTCTCTTTTTATTAAAAGTTGCTGCCAGAGATGTGAGATAAAAATTTAATGTTCCTTTGAAACACTTCCTTAGTTTGAAATTTCTTTCCATTTTCATGCAACGAAGAGATAAATCTCAAAAAGGAACAACCGAAGAGATAAGTCGCAGTTGAACATTTACCCTTCAAAGTTGCAATTTTCTGATACTCGTCAGCTAGCTCATTATTTGAAATTTTAGCATTCCCCCTCTTCTTTCGAACTACTTGAAGCTTATTGACGAATATCTTTTTTCATATAAATTGATTTCTTAGTGAATGAAGTGGTCTGGCTTACACCTCAGTGTATATTTGATAAATTAATGAAGGACAACTGCTGTTTTTTTCTAAATTGTCAGTGACATTGGGCAAGACAACACATAAACATTAATATATATGGCAATAATTTTTGTTTTTGTGAATTTCGATTCATACTTTGCACTGTGATTACCCACGTCAGTTATTGCCGACATCCGTGCGACGTTTGCCGAAGTGTGTTTGTTTTACACTAATTGGTCAAATGACCGGTTGGGAGGGCGCATGAGCCAACATGAAGAACTCGCGGTGTTATCAAAATAACTCCCATCTTGTGAGTACCTTCAAAGAAAAGGTAAGGCCAGTGCCACTTTACTGAGGGAGAAGGTTCTATTTTTCGAAACGGGGTCAGAGAAACCTGATTCTTCCATCAGGCACACATCTGAATCTCCTTTCGAATTATGTCGATAATCAACTATTTTTGTACATGTATTTCGGTAATAAATCCATTTGATTCACAAATCTTGCTTCTTTATAACGTCCAGTCATCGGTGCTTGAAAAAAACATATACAATTCCTCGTGAAAATACAACCAGACTGGTATCTAAAAAACATTCTGTTTTCTTCCATAACAGTTATTGAATACTCTTGAGGTATAGATTATAGTTAATTTTTGAAAAGTATGAAAATTTTTTTAATACATTTCAAAAATTAAAAATTGTAGTAAGGGTTTTGGTATTTTTTTTCAGGTGCAGTTTTTGCTGGTGATTTCTTATTTAATCATATCCATTGGTAGCGGTTGCGAGAAGATGAATAGACTACAGAGTTTTTATACTTTTTTTATCATCAGCATTCTTGTTCTCTTCGTCAATTTCTATAGAAAGTCCTTCAAGAGAAAGAAGATTGAATAACACACCAATAAACAAGTTGCTGAATCAAATTAATCACTGATAAAGTGTGTTCATTTCATTAAATATGTTCTTTCTAAATATTTTGTTTTTATTCGAGTTTATTTCCTATAAGTAGCTTTCGTGATCAACTAATTCATTGTTGATATTAGTTGTATAAATTTCAGTTAAGTCGTTGAGATATAATTTCTTGTTAATGATTACATCAAATAAACAGACATTAAAAGTGTGCTAATTAATTTGATTTAAATATGTTCTATTCATTGTGTACATGAACCTTCCTAATAGACATCAATTCCATAACTTCATGGTGCAATTAAAATATCAAATATCTGGTTCAACTTTTTCATAAATTCCGCAGTAGTGAAATTGCATATTTTTTTTTTTTTGTCGTGAAGACTATGAGGGTGTTAAAAAGAATCCTTTTTCCTTAGCTTTCAAGAATGGATGAAAGTCGCGCTATTAAATATTTTATGAAGCCAATTAATTAACACTAAAAACTGGATTCAAAAACTTTGAACGCGTATTTAATTATTGATATTTCAAACATAATTTTTTTTTTAATTTTAAGACTACCTTAAAATCACTTTTTGTATTCTTTCGAAATTTTGATCCATTTTTAATAAATTAAAACTGAAAAAAATCGTTCTGAAGTGCACGTTTTCACATTCTAGATTCTGTGTATTCCACCATCTTGGCTTTAGATCAAACTATCCGGCTTTTAAAGTTATAAAACCCAATCGCACAATTATCTTTATCATTCTTCTACCTGCTTTAAAGGCCCAGCTTTTTCGCCGTGAACTTTGAGTGCTTCAGCAAAATATTTCAGTTAACAAATTTTGATAGTCATAAACAATATTATTATCGAAGTCTTACATCGTTTTATTTCATTTTTATTATATATTTATATAATGATCGAAAAAAATCAAACTTCAAGCATATTAAAACATTTTTGAAGGAAACAGATATTTTTTATAAATACGTGTATAGTAAATCGCATCGTTTAGTACTGAATTCTCATGTGCACAGAATACATTTTTTTGTAATTTATGTAATATGGTGAAGAATAATTCAATATAAATTTCTCCAAATCATCATAAAATTCAAATTTATTTTTATTTTAAAAAGACGTTAAATGACATGTATTATAATATTTTACTTTATTTCAGTCAAAAAATATATTTCTGAAAAAAATTATGAATCTTTTTTTATGAAATCTTTTAAAACCGCCAACGCCCATACCATGCTGAAAGCCAGTTTTTCTCTGATCATCCTAGTCCTGCGAAATCATACTCAGTGAAATATTCTTCACAAACACAATCTTTAAATTAAAGAAAGAAAAAAAAAAGACATTTTCATTGTTTGCTACTAAAACCGATTGAATAGTAAACATTTAAATATGACCATTTGTTTGAATAAGCAACAAATTCAAAATCTTAGTTAATAAGGGAATAAGAAACACCGAACGTTGACTGGTATGTCTAAATTAAAATGTCTGATGGAGTAATCTAAAATATCACGTTCTCATAAGAAAGTAATGTTCAAATTTTTACTCACTCACTTTTACTAAGACCGATGCTTTGCATAAAAATATAAAATTCGTTATTCTCAGGACATTTATCAAAACTGCAAAATTAGTATTATCATTTGAGAACATGATGTTGTTTTGGTTTAAGGGTTTTAAAGCCTCATAATGCATGCAGTTTGAAAAAATTGGCGATTTTATCTCCTTTTGAGGTATTAATTCTTCGCTTCTTGAACTATCAGAAAATGGTATAGAAGGCTGTCACTTTTGGCGACTTATCGCCAACAAAAAGTTACAAATTGACGCGAATATCCATCAAGTACTCGATTCTCCTGTTTTCGTCTGAAGAAGGAGGCACAGAGAAGAAAATGGAATGAAAGCGAAGCAGGGAGAAAAGGTATCAAAAGTTATTTATACAAGGTTAGCAAGAAATAAATTACCCACTTCAGATGGCTCTAAAATGCTTTCTACTAATATAAATGAGATTAAATTGGAACTATAGATAATTGAGATGATGTACTTTACATTTATTAAATAAAAAAAATAGTACAAAACTTCCGGTGGCGTTTGACGTTAGGTGGCGTTGTAATACACTTAAAGCCAATTAATATAGTTTATAATTGTTAAATAATGTAAAATTAAAATTGCTCAATATGTTCTTCTTCATTTTCAGCAATAGTCTGTAATCGCAGAAAGTAAGTTTGTTGGAAGTAAGTAAGTTTAATTTTACATAAGAGTAAGTTTGACGGGATATTAAGAATATGACGCCGAATATTGCCCTTCAGATCTGGAAGAAATGATGCCCTTTGACGGTAGATATTGTCCCTGAAATAACCCTACAACCAAAAGTGGCAAGGGATGATATCCGACAAACGAGGAGGAAATGCTACTGGGAAATGACGGCTGATAATTCTTGCTGCTGTGGAATGCTGTATTAACAATCACTTTACAAGACGATCAATATGTGGTGGGGCACCGTCCTGAATGAAATTTAGATGTCTTGAAGGCATCCACGCTGCAGAAGAATTGGGATTACAAAATCCTTAAGCATATCATCGTACCGTTGTCCTTTGACAGAACAGGTTAGGATTACATCTGAAGATATCTCTTCAAACAAATACGGTCCAATGATAAATGTAACTGTAAAACCACTCAGTACTGTCATTTTTCATGATGTAAGAGTTTTTCCTGAATAACGTGATAGTTTTTCTCTCCCCAAATTCGACAGTTGTGGGTGTTAACTTGCCCATTGAAGCAAAAGTGGGCCTCGTCACTTTAGAGAATGTTTCATGGCCAAGTTGTGTCAACCATCATTCGAGAAAATAACTGAAGTGCAAAAGTTTTAGGGACCTCTATGACTCCGTCCTACAACAGGTAAACAGACTTGATTTTGTGCGGATAAAAATGCAAAATCTACAATACCTTTTTAATATAGTTAAATATGGCATATCTAGAACACAGAAAACAATTGGCAAATCTACACTATTATACGGCGACTGATTGCTGGATTCAATGAGCGCTGAAACGACATTTACGACGCTGGAAGACGATAATTTTTTTTTCGTCCTCTGCCTTAAAGAATGCTTAGTTACCCAGTTTTTTCAAATTTGTGTATCATATGGCGTAGGGCACCTGGACACATTGGACTTCTTCGTATCTGCTTCATACGACGAAATTCCTTTAGAGCTGCAACGGCATTTTGCTGGTTCTGGTAGAAAATTCTCACTTGTTGCGCTTTCTCTGTCAACGTAGGTATGACGAACAGAGAAGAAACTAACGTCCGTGCAGAATCCATCTTCTTATTATTCAAAGAAAAATGGTAATAGACATAAATTTTGTGTTACAGCGCCATCTATTGGTGATTTTCCGTACTAAATATCTTTTAATTAATAAATGTCAAGCGCATCATCTGAATAATCTGTAGGTCAAATTTTATCTTATTTGGAGCAATAGAAAGTATTTTTGTGCCCTCTGAAGTGTGTAACTTATTTCTTGCTAACCCTGTATATTTAAAAAAACTTATGAGACCCGATGCTAATATAAAAAAAAATTCTGCTTTCTTATATTTAAGTATTCAAATATGGGCAGGAAAATGTCATGCATTGGGATTCAATGTTAATCAGTTCAATGATCAATCAACGCAAATACTTCTTAAATCCTAGTGAACACAAGAACGCATTTTTGTCATTATTTGTGAAATACTCACGGACGAATTTTTTTATTTCAGGGTGAAATATTTGTAGCATGGAATGCATATAGTTTAAAATAATCAGATTAATATCAGAAATATTTCCTTTTCATAATTGAAAAATAAAAGACATAATGCTTTTGATTTCTATTCAACAATATTACGTCCTTTGCTGTTGAAGTTTAGATTAAGGAAATATTATTTTTAAAAGTTTTGCTTATACATAATCCCTTTTCACTTAATTGAATGCTCAATAAAAATAGTTCATTTGTTGATGTAAGAGCAATGCATGAAAACGGGCTCTAACGATTTAAAAGATTTTTATAGATAATGAATTATACAATGCAGTACACTTACAATTAGACAACGACAATTCCACATTTAGCCAATACTTAAATTTACAACGTAACAATATTAATTCTCGAGGTCCGTAAGTTTTCATTCTCACAGTCTTGCAGCTCGCATCGTGCTGCCGCACTTCGGATTGGTAAATAAAAATTCCCCATTTCTTCCACGAACTCAATTTTCAGCCAGTATTTCCAAAATCCAAACCAGTGTGAATATTTTTTTTTCTTCTAAAAAACAGAGCTAGTTGAAATTAGATTGAAAATCTTAAAAGAATGAAATTTTCTTGTAGTTTGGAGTTTTCAAACAGAGTTACGAAATTTTGATTAACCTGAATCAAATACATAGCAGAAAAGAATGGATATAAAATTTATTAACAGTTCTTTCCGTTAAATCAGTAAATTTATTTTTAATAGTAAAAGGATAAATAATCTGCCTCTAAACCTCTCATCAATTTTATAATCGATGAATATTAATATCAATAGAAATCTAAATTTCATTTTAGTTAACGTGCTGGTAAAAATACAAGTCTCGAAAATGGCCTTTAGAGTTTATAAATTTTAGATTAAATCTTGCTGTTTATCGTCTCAAATGTCCGCATAATAGCGATTGATTATAAATATTTATCTGTATGGAAAAACCAATTATCAGAATTAAAAATTCAAAAAAGTATTAAACTGTGGAAATATTACATAATGGCAACCTTATTCGTTTTATTGTTGAATTTGCTATCGAAAAAGAAATCTCGGATTTGCTGCAGAAAAGTTTCTAGTTTGCTCACGGACAATTTACGAATAAGAAATGAAAGGAGTAGAAAGAAGGTCAAATTGTGTCGTATTGCTCTAGTTTCAAAGAAAAGAGTGAAGCAGTGGAAATTAAATTCGAAATTGACATTTTGTATGAATTATTAAGCCTGAATTTATTTTTCAATTACAGTTACTTTTAATTTATGCAAGAATGATAAATAAAAAGATTGAAGGGATGAAATTTTGTGCAGGTTTTCTCAGAATTATGTATCTGTGTCAAATTTTGAAATTCATGTTCTGTTAGAAGATAATGCCTCTCAATCTAACAAATATTTTAACGTGATTACACTTAATAGTGAGATGATAGAAAAGTGTTATTCAGTTTTCGATTTCGACAATTAAACTTTTCTTTATCGGATTTTATATTCGATCAGTCGAAGAAACGAGACTGAAACATATAGTGGATTCAATGTTCTAAACGAAGAATTTTAGCAGAATCCTATTTATGTTGTATACGGAATAGGAGAACAGAAAATGAGTAGAGTTTAGAATCATCAGATAGAAGAAAATTCTTGGTAGGCTACCTGATATTTTTTAATCGAAATAATATTTGTGGGTTGGCATGATATCTTTAATATCCGTGATGAAAAGTGCTAACACCATTCTTTGAAAAATAAAAGAAAATAATACTATAAAATGTTGCTGAAAAAATGCAGATTGATCAATAAAAAATAATAACAAAAATTCTAAAAACCAAAAATTAAGTCTATTTCCAGTTCTGAAATTCAGTAGTTTCCATACACTTAATGCTATAGGAATACTTTCATCATTAGAGGTATTTTTTTTAGTTCATTCCTCCAGATGTTTTAGTAAAAATAATAGCAATATTGTCGTTAATTGAAAGATTTTAAGATGAACTAAGAAATAAGCAAACTGATTTATAAATTAATATCACTGGTGTTATGTGTCCACTTCTGCATTTCTATTATCTGGAAAAGAGAAAACATAACATCAACGTTTAAAAATGCAAAAATTATTTGCATAAGCAATTAATTTGAAATTAAATGAAATGTTTCCATTTTTTTGCCGTAACTTCAATAAACTTATTTTACAAAATATATTTCAATATTATTTTATAATTTTCAGTGTATCATTTTATAAGTAATCCTATATCGCTGTTTACAATGTTTTCTTCCATTGGTATTAAATCATTTTAAAAACACTTTAAGTGATTTTAATCTACAGTAACAATAAAACCCCGATACACTCTACTAGTATTTTTTTTAAATAATTGTTTGGAATCTTGTGAAATTTTTACATTCGTTTAAAGTATATACTTAACGGTGTTCAAATAAACGGAAACTAAACTAATGTTTTCATTTTTCAATCGAAGGTGAGAGGCAAACCCCAAGTGTAATAAATAATTTGAGGTAAAAAAATTTTATAATTCATTAAAGATTAGTTTTTAGATTAGAAAATATTATAGATGTAGGAATTAGTATTTTGAGGAACCCCGAATGAACTAAAATATTTTATGAAATAAATTTTTAATATGTATTTAAGAGTTATAAAAATAGTTCGTAATGTATATTTCATAACACTAGGTAATTAGGGTGTCCCTATCCACGTTCAACCTATTCTGATGAGATCAACGCTTCCTTGAAATCATTGCCACTGTGGCGTAATGTTGAAAAAGTCCAACTAAAAATAAACATGCGCGTCCTAATATCTATCTATCTATCTATCTATCTATCTATCTATATATATATATATATATATATATATATATATATATACAAGATCCATCTGCTGACACATTCACGGACCAATTGTTTGATATCGGCGATGGAAAACTTGCTGTCTATGAAAATACTGGACACATAAAATTGTCCACTAATTTCTGTACTGTCGTTGATTCGCAAAATGCTCTGATTGACCGAATATTTTCCGATGTACGTAAAAAATACATAAATCATGCGTGGCTGGCAGAAAGATCCTTTTTGGCAGAAAAAAAATGTGAACTTTGACGATTTAAACTTCAAGATACAGCAGTCGTTGCCAGGCGAATTGATATCATACAAATCGATCGATACAGTTTGCGACGCTAACGACGTTGTAAATTATCCAACAGAGTTTTTGAACTCACTGGATTTGTCAGACATGTCACCACACCTTCTACGACTGATAGCTGGATCTCCGGTTATTTCAATTCGGAATTTGAACCCACCACGAAAAATGTTATCGAATCCACCATTTTGAATGGCAAATTCCGAGCTGAAAATATTTTGCTTTCACGAATTCCAATGATTCTCAAAGACGTGTCAATTGAATTCAAACGCGTTCAATTTCCTATTAGATTGGCATCCGCAATGACAATCAATAAGTCGCAAGGCCAACGATGTCCGTTTGCATCTTAGATTTGGGCACACCATGTTTTTCACACGGACAATTATACGTGGTATGTTCTCGCGTAAGCAAACCATCAAGTTTATTTGTGTTGGCTAACCCATTAACGCCCAAATTAATAAATTTTGAAATTTTTTCATAAAACTGATACATATCTCTAAAAATTCATAAATTAAAGTGATTTCAAAAGCATTTTGAAAAGTTTTAACTGCAACCATGGTTTTTAAGCCGTCCTCATTTGATGACACTGGGCGTTTTCATGAAAAAAAAAGGAAAAATTAAAAAAATTATATTTTTTACATAAAATAATTTAGTTTTCATATATAAACAAATTTATAAGTAAAATAACTTTAAAAAAATCTAAATTTATTTTTAGACATGTAAGAATACCGTTGTTGTTTTTTTTTTACATTTTTAAGGTTAATTTTTTGTGTGAAAAAGTGGAAAACATTCAATGCATAACGTTGCATCACATTTAATACAATATGTTCTTGGCTTTGAAGAACAGTTATCATATTGGCAATGCCTCTGTTTTTCTCTCTTGCCAATGGCATGCTGTATTTTGTCGTATTTTCTGTCCGGAAGCACATTGGATCTGGATGTTATTTGCCTTACTATTGGTCTTCCTAGGACGGCTCTTGAATCGGCTCCCTTTTTCAAGTAAGTGACTGCAATGTATCTTCTAAAATCCTTGATTGACATGAGCTGAGAACCATGGATTTTTTTTTTATAAATGAGATGGCCATTTACTACAGCCATATCTATAAACCTTGTAATCAGACAAAAATACCATTTTTTTTCCTCTAATTGCTATGGAATGCTTCTCAAGAAGCCAATCATGAAGGTCGACACCTCCCATATATGAAGTATATGAACTTATCGCATGAGGCTGATTTACTTTCACATGTTCTTTTTTTTCTACACTCCATCTTTGTACTGAAGAAAGTGGCAATATTGTATCAAAATTAGTGGCTAAAGAAACACATTTATTGTCTTTCCATTTAACAACAAGAATTTCATTTGTTTTGTCAAATTTACTATCGTAAAAACCTCTTTCTTTTTTACTCATTTTCTTATCATCCATTATTGGGCATTTTTCAGTACGATTTTCTCTTATTGTTCCACTAGCTCTGAACTGCATTTCTTTCAATTTTTTTAACAACGCATGACTGGTAAAGAAATTATCAAAATAAACGCAATGGTTCTTTGGATCTTTAAAAATAGTCAGTAAATTTAACACTACTTTTGTGCCTAATGGAAGATTGTCAGATTCGTTAGTTTTTGATTCTTTTCCACAATACAGTGAAAAGTTGTAACTGTAACCATCGTTGCCGCAGAGAGCCCAGAGTTTATATCCAAATCTAATAGGTTTAGATTTTATGAACTGTTTTAGTGTATGATGACCACAGTATCGGACAATCATTTCATCAACAGATAAATTTTCTTGGAAAATGCCCCATTTTTGAAAGTTTTTGGAAACCATTTCAAATAAGATACGTATTTTAAATGATTTGTCATGTTTGTTATACTGATGTAATTTATTATCTTGAAAATGTAATAATCTTTTTAGATCTAAGTAAAAATTTCTTGTCATAGCATTTTTCACAATTTTTACACCTAAATCATCTGCTTCTGCGCAGTAGTCCCGTTCACTGTGTAAAGTATGATAGCCCGAAAGTATCAAAAATCCTATAAAAGTTTTTATATCATATTTAGTTACATTATAATTCAATTTATTTTTCACTTCATGAGCATATCGATTAATTTCCTCTACGATCATATCATAAACGCTTTCAGTAAAAAATTCTTCAAACAGTTCAACTGGACTCATATTATTAGTTTCTGCTATCAATATATCAGAATTTATCTTAGAAGAATTTTCCAAAGTCCCGAATTTGTAATCCGGAGTTTCATTCGTCCATTCAACTAATATTTCTCTTTTACGCTTACGAGATTTATTTTTGCTTTTATTATCCGAAATAATACAGTTATCAATATCATCTGGAATTATAATTTCTAATGTGCCTGCAACATCTAATACAACTGGAGTTCCCAAATTATCATCATCGAATTGCTCTTCATATGCGAGATTATCTACGTCTGGAGGCATTGAGATAATATCTGCTTCGATTTCCTCAGAAAAAAGATAAGCAGTTGCCTCTTCTAAGGTTTTAAATATTTTATTTCTATTCATTTTCACTAATTATTTATAGTTCATCTGCAAGAAAAATGTAAAAAAACGTTTAAGGAATAAATCTCAATACTGAATAAAACCTACTGACAAACGCCCAACGTCCTCAAATGATGACGGATAAGTTTTTTTTTTTTGTTTATTACGGATTTTTTTACAATAATATACATTAGAAAACCATGTTATGGTGTAACATGATCTATCTAGATAAAATTTATACCAGAATAAAAGAACTTACCTCATAAATCCTGTGTCATATAGTATAATAAAAAATATGCGACATGTCTTTCAAAAACCCCGAAAATTACACTAAATTTTTTCCCTTTTTTTTTTTTTTAATTCCAAAGAAATTCTTTCTTCTCACTGCATAGTGCTACCACCTATGAGACTATTATGTAAATAAAATAATATTTTTCATTTTTTTTTTCTTGTAATAGCATTTTTTAACAGAATCTTCAAATGAGGACACTCGGCGATAATGGGCTAAAGACGGACTGACAAAATATATCGTACACTTAATTGCTCTTCGAAATAAATATTGATTTTATTTATTTCATTTTTATATATAAAATATTACTTTTTTCCCTTTACGTTTAACTTTTAATAGATTAAACAATGTATATGTTTAATAGATTAAACAATGTATATGTATGTACAGTCATGCAAATAAAACTACTCAACAATTCTAATTTGTCAATCGTTTTAATGTGTAACTTACATTTTAGCCGTTGTTTTACGAATCATTTCTCATTTCTCGTCGTGATTCTGCCGCTTAAAGTGCCATCTGTTGTTAAAATTTGAAACTAAAGTTTTTTCTTCTGCAATACGTTTTCCGCCTTCTTCAATAACGTGCCGTTCAAATTTGACATCATTCTCATCAGTGGTTCTTTTCTTATAGCGTTTTGAAACTTAAACTTTAATTATAATCCCCTGTATATATACAGAGAGTCACAAAAACCTTGACAGCGACTTTTATTCCTTAAATATTGATCACAGACATATACTGCAAATTACAAAGTTGCGTAAAAAAAAGTGCAAAATGTTATGAAATCGATTAAAATTCTCAGGGGATAAAACATAAAAAAAATACAAAATTTAAATTTTTATACTGAATCAGTACAAAAAATTCCCAGTGAGTAAAATGTCACTCGTCCTCGAATAAGGCCATGTACAAAATTTCAGCAATTTATCACAAAAAGACTCAAAGATATGAAACTACTTAAATGCTGACTTAAACCATTTTTCGATACCTAGATATGAGTTCTCAAAAATGAAAAATTAAGTCGGATGTTCGTGTTTTAGCGATCGTACACAAATTAACAAACAAAGTAACGGTTGAATAAATAAATAATAATTTTGCTATTGATTGGTTCAAAAGTATTAGAAATTTGTACAAATAATAACTTAAAGGAAAGATTACATAAGTTTTTTTACAAGTTCATTGACTGTGCTACATTTAAGTTGTATTCTGTAAAAAATGGTATAAAATTTCAAAGTGTTTTTCATCAAGCATAGATTTTAAAATTTGTATTTAAAACTAAAAATGCGAAGCATATTTTATTTCCTTAGAATGCATTCATCTCCACTGAAGCTGTAAACATTTGTATTTTAATTTGTGATTGACCTTTCACCAACTTTGTTTTAACATATCTTTAAGAGTTTACAAAATAAAATTCTGAAATTTTGTACATGACATTATTAGAAGACGGGGCATGTTTTACTCACTGGAAATTTTTTCGTTCGGGGTCAGTATAAAAATTAAATTTTTCCTATTTTTTTAAGTTTATTCCCCTGAAAATTTACATCAATTTCATAACATTTTGCACCTTTTTTTACGCAACTTTGTAACTTACAGTACATATATTCAATATTTAAGGAATATAAGCCACGATTAATGTTTTTGAGATGTCCTATATATATATTAATGGAAGAATGTCTTGTCTTTTTTATTCTCTAAGCCAATTGACAAACACTAACAATTCTTTTCAACAATGATATTATTCAAACCAATTAAACTTAAATCAAATCTTTCTTTAAAATGATAACTACTCTGGATACAAGATAGGGCTCATAATATTCATATTAGAAATTACCAAAAAAAACTGGTTAATTCTCTCTGTCTTTTACCATGAAAATGTTAAAACGCTTATAATGCTTCGGATTTGAAAATTTATTCCAAGTAGGAATGACTGTTCAGAAATCCATGCAAATTCAATTACATTATCACATTATCGTGCATTTTCCGACTGAATTTGAATTCGTTATCCCATGAACGTTTAATATGTATATTGAAGTAAAATGCGCTTGCAACATTTGATTCTTAGATTGTCAGCGGTATTGTTTTATCACAGGTAGGAAATTGTTACCTATCATTTTAAAAGAATTGTCAGCGATTTCATGCTACTTTTTGATTTGTGCATGTGTTCCAGGAATTATGTTTTTATTCTATTTTCCTTTTTTTTTCAATGCATTTTTTCTCTATATTGAAAAGTTATATTGTAAAATTTAAAATCAATCCAATCTCTTTAAGGGGACAGTGGCCTTTATTAGACACTTTTGGGAATCATTCAATCAGAGTTAAGAAATTTTTTATGTATATGCATTAAAATTTAAATACGTCATATTTCCTAAAAATATTTTTTAAAAAATTTATATTATTTTTTAAAAAAACTTAAAAAAATATATATATATTTTAAAAATTTCAAAAAATTCCAGGCGATTTAATTTTTTCTATTATTTTTTTATTATTATCCAATATAAATTTATTTAGAACAAATATAAGTATGATTATGTAATTCCAATTGAATGCTACTAATTTAGAAAACAATTTATGCACACTTAATGAATTTTCATAGGAATTTTATGTTTTTCTGAACTAAAATTGACTTTTAACGAGCTAAAAAAACTCGAAACATAAAATGTATACCCCATTTTCTTTTAAAGCTTGACCGAAATCCTTATTATCAATTTCATTTAATTTCTTCAAAAATTGGGACAATTGGAACATTTCAAAAATGTTTAAATCTAATTAAAATATCATTTTGAGGAAATTAATTAAGGTGTACTTTTTATTCTTAAGAATTCAAAAATTTATTTTATAGAATAATACATTTTATAACACTATTTTAGTTGAATACAAACAAATATTTTAGTGATGAAATAAAAACAAAATCGCACGTTTTCGTCCATTTTTGCTTTCGTTCATTTCAAAGTCCACTGTCCCCTTAATGTCATTTAATTCGTTACTTTTATGTCACAATTATGCAAGCATTGTTTTTGATATCATTTTTTTACTAAAAAATGTTACTCAGAAGCCTTTAAGAACAAAAATTTATATCAGATATTATCAATCATGTAAAGACTAATTGTCCATACTCTGCTTGAAGTTAGAGAAACTTTAAAAAGTTGTTGCATCCTCAGAAAGGAAACTTTCTTTTTTTTCTTTCTTTCCTTAATATTTTGTTAAAGTATTTTAGAGATAAAGTTAGAAGAATTTCGAGGGGTTTCGCAGAAATGTTGATCAGAAAGAAATTGAATCTTTCCCTGAAATGCAAAATGTAAAATCTTTTAAATGTGAAATCAAAGATTGTTCTGGATTTATATTATTCTTAAGTGCAATGTCGCAATAATTTACATTTACTGGTTTGAAGGAATAGCATTTGAAAAAAATAATAATTTTTTGATGTTTTAAAATTATGATTGGCCACACTACGAATTTTCAGAACTAATAATTTTATTGAAAGGAATAAATCTCAAATTCATTTTGACAATAAATAATTTATTGAAATTACTTTGTAAATAGAAACTTCTAAAAATTTTTGACAAAAAGCCAATTAGCGATGTGTTTAGGAAGAAAAGAAGATATTTGGTATTCGGCTTTTCATCTTGCAGTGGAAATGTAAGTTTCAAATCCAATAGCACAAGTAAGCCATTGAAATGCATCTGATTTGCTTTCATTTATGAGGAAGGGCAGCAAATATTTTTGAATGGAATTCAATTGATTGCAATTTTT
This sequence comes from Argiope aurantia, assembly GCA_026543865.1. Classification (NCBI taxonomy): domain Eukaryota; kingdom Metazoa; phylum Arthropoda; class Arachnida; order Araneae; family Araneidae; genus Argiope; species Argiope aurantia. The sequence goes on from JAPMOR010007232.1 coordinate 24,695, forward strand.
TTAAATGTAAAAGAGTGGGTTATGGGAAGAAAAATACTGCAAAAAAGTTGTGAATATGAGCAAATTATTATATGAGGGAGTTTGAAAAGTGAGAGGAATGGGTAGGAATGTTAGTTCGGGAATTGAAAGTTTTCTTAAAATTTCTAGCAGAATAAATGTTGTAGGAGTGAAGAATTTTAAAGCACTAACTGCCTTTGGCTACCAGTTTGTTCGTCCAAAATGCTCACTTTTTAGGATATTTAATTATTTATATAGAATGTGTTTAACTAAAATTTCACCATGTTATTTAATGAAATATGTGAATGAAATGGAATCCTTCTCCTACAAGTTACACTGCTTAAAATATGGTTTAACAAATAATTTGTTTAATTTTTTTTATATTTCGTTATTGAAAATTGAATATAACCAAATTAAAATATGATTTAAGACTTAAGGTCAATCTATTGTTCTCAAAGCTGATTTGTGTTTGGCGATTTCTTGCCAAATGTAATTGCTAAAACCTAAAAAAATTTGTTAGTCTTCAAAGTTAGTAGACATTTCTCGAGTATTTGGAAGATTGACGCAACTTTGATGTGCTCGGCTAGAAAACCTACATTGATTTTAAATGTTACCAAATTTGTGCATATGTCACCGTAAAGGTATATAATTCAGTAATTTCATAGAATTCTTAGTTTTTTCATAAAGTAACTGATTGTTATTTATTTCATAGAATTTTTAGATATTTCATGAAATAACTGACTGCATTCTGTGAAATAAAGAATTTTTTCATTTAAAATAAGCGATAACGATAACAATAAAACATAACGATTATTTGTCGTGCAACAGTTAAACATAATTTCGCCCTGAATTAAATTTACTTTCTGACGATAGATTGATTCTTCATTTTTTTAAAATTTAAAACAAGCGAACCCTTTTTCCGAGTATTTATAATAGTATATTTCAGTTCCAATAATTTGTTAAGCAAATCGTTGTAATAAGCTCAGCTGAAAAAATGTTCAATGAATTAGAATTAGTTGAAACGTTCGTAAGATGATCTATTTATATTTGATTGTCACTAATCGATAATATATATATATATATATATATATATAATGCCATACCTGTTTAACCTTTTGTATGCAACAGCATTTAAAGTTACCTTTTATATCATGCTGTTGTCTTTGTAATATCACTGACATTATTCAAAAAATATGAAAGTCGCAGCTCCGATGGGAAGTTGTTATCTAACAGTAGAAATTAATATATTTGTTTTAAAAATTATTAATATATGCGAACATGCAAGTGAATGCGAATGTAATATAAAAAAAGGTTGATACCTGCATTTCATCGGATAATCGATTACGGTTTCATTCTTAAATCACAACTGAAAAATTTAAAAAGAACTTAATGTAAGCAATAATTTCTTCTGATTTAGTATTCACTGCCACCTATGACTCAGTTTAAAATCAAGATCAATTTTTTTTAGCGAAAACTTCTTTTTTAAACCTCTAGAAAATTTGTTATCACTCCTTTATTCTTTGTAATTAAACGAGGTCTCATTAAAATAAAGTATTTTATGTGAAAGGCATTGATAGTATTGAATTTTTCTGCTCTTTCTTATTTTTGGTATAATTAAAACGTTGTAAAAGCGATACTAATTTTAATTGAAATTATTTTAATTTCTCAGCATAAATATTTCACTCCAATACAAATACATTTAATTGAAGAATAAAGTTTGAAGCATTTTATATCCTTTTATGTACATTTTCACTTTAATAATATATTTTAAATCATTTTAAACCGAATATGTAATTTTTTAATATGCCTTGTAATTTGCCATACTAATTTAGATTTTAGATTCTAAAACTGTACCGATAATATTAAAATTAAACTCTGCCTATTAAAATTTAAGTATTCTTGAAATTGTGCCATTTTTAATTTTAACAAAATATTACAACCTGAAGTTTATAAAAATTTAAAAAATTAACCACCACTGACAATCGGGTCGTTCAACCATATTATTGACTTTTTAGGCAGCTTAATATGAGTGAAGAAATGAATTTCAACGTACAATTTAATAAAAATGAAAAATCTGACTATAATTGAATAAGTCTACAGGATGAGTTTCATCAATTCTGACAAATGAAAGAAGGCACAGAAAAACTCATGGGAATCATAAAAAACTATAATAACACTTTCCCATCTCCAGCAGTGCCATCTATAACAGTTTACAAGTTAAGGCGAATAAATTAGTTCTGTTCAAAATCGTAAAAAATCCAAATTAAAAAATTTGTGGATACATTCTCACTCAAAGTAGGCACATATTCTGAAAGAATCACTAAAATTCTTTAAGATATCACCAGTTTTATGAAAATATACGGATATACAGCCGAATAATATTCGCTGAAACGTTAGCCAAATTTAAAATTGAAATATTGCGAAAATTTTTAATTCTGAATTTAAAAAAAAAAGTGCAATTTGTCAAATGCACCATGCCCATACAGTCGGATTTCGAATGAGAACACCATAAGTCGCTTAGGTGTTTTATTTCCGAAGAAATGAAGCCTTTCGTTGCCAATATATCACGGAAATCAGTGTTTATTGAAAGAGACATTCGAGAAAATTTCGTCAAGTAAAAAAATTATAGATAAATGGAAAGTATGGAAACCACTGTTATGAATGTTTTCGGATGTGCATATGTGCTGTAATCTACCTGCATGCGCATTTCACACACAATCACAAAATAAAAGACAATCCACTGATTACCGAATTAACTTATCAATCTTTTAGATGTTTATGGCTGTTATTTCTTCAACATGGAACTTTGGATGTGTAATTGTTCAACTGCATACATAAAGTAATAATTAATTTAAAGTTATCCTTCGTCTTCCATATTATATGGAGATAAGTCACTGAAATGCATTTTATAAATAGCCAAATTCTATGATCACATAAAATTACGGTGAAATTAAGCAAGTAGAATTAATTCTCTAGTTATTTTAATAAAATTTAAATATTATATATCATAAATAAAAATATATAACACAAATAAAAATGATACATTTAAATATTATATATCTTTATATCATAAGACTTTTACTTCTATTACACAAGAAATTTGTTAATGAAAAAAAATTAAGCGTGGAAAATACGTTGCCTCTTATCACACACAGTATTGTTAGACTTTACTTAAAAATGTCAAATGCCTTTCAATCAGATCGGTGCCATTTAATATAGATTATATATTGAATATTTTTTTTTCATACATATATTATTATTCATTACGTTTCAAGTTTCTTTTCTCTTTGGAAAACGCACAAATTTCTCAAAAAGATTCTATCGTACAAAATTGTTACTTTACATAGAATGATGTTTTTTTAATTTAAAAGTGTTTTAAAAGAATTAATCAAATTCTTTTAAAAGTGTTTAAAAGAATTAATCAAAATCTGCCTTAGAAAAGGTTCTTTAAAATAGAAGAGAAATTTTTATTCGTATGATTAATATTTTTAAGCATTTCTGTGTTATTTCATACCTGAAAAAATGTTAATTATTCAGTATGACTTATTTAATGCTGTTTTGATCAATTATTTTTCTTTATTACAGAATAGCATTTCGACATCATGTTCGCTGGTAACATATACGAATTTTTCACAGCTAACCGTAAGTTTCAAAATTAATTTCACATTTTTTTCATGGTTTTCACATTGTTTAACAATATTCTAACGGAATATCTTGTAGAAATGTCAAATAATTTATTTTGTTTGACTTTTTTTATTTAGCTATAGCTCAAGAAACATGAAAGTTGTATATTTAAATTCTGCCGTTTTTTTCTTAAATATATTGAAAATAATGAGTTTTGATGAATCATAACTGAAGATAAATGATAAATCAAGCTTTGATCTCAAGGCAAGGCAAGTTAATTATACTTACTAATTCTGAATACGAAATATTCATGTTAAAATATAATGTGGGATTTAATTCAAACATTTGATTTAAAAAATTGAAAAAGAAAACTTCAACAGTTGAATATGGGAAACATGATTTCATTAAAACATATATTATCAAAGATCACTCTATTGATTTCACTTAATTTTATAAAGGAATAAGTTTCATTGGGCTTTTATGAGGATCTCAAACGATCTTAATTTGACCAAAACTGAGGTGCTTTATTACAGTAACATTGATATAAAATTAAAATCTATAATTATACGATAAGTCTGCAGCAAAGTATATAGATTTGACGAAACTAATTTTCTTTTTTTTTTCATTTATTCTTTTTTAAATCAATTAATCTGCAGGGACGTATCATCTTACGACGTGGCATGCGTCAAAAACTATTTTCCCTTTCTACTTTTTATTTCTATCATTTAATCCTCAAACAAAAGTGAGAGTTCTCCAACGTTAGATGTTGCCGATGTGTTTGCTCCATTCTTTCAGCTGACTACTAAAGTCACATGGGACGAACACGCATGGTGACCGCTTTGAAGGGTAATCCCAGGCAAGCATTTCGGCTTAGACATCCAGCTAAATGTAGAGTCTTAAAAGTATTGAGATTGCGTTAAGAATGGTCTCCTGTCCTGGAATGACTTTCCAAGAGTTGTTGGATATAACTTTGATAAAATCCATTTCTAGAAATTACAAGTTAGATACTGACACCCTTTCTTAGAATTTCTTGTAGCAATAAATAGCAATCAATATCATATGGCTCCTCTAAATTTGACAGATGTTGCTGTTGATGCAATCAATTCTACTTCTACAAAAATGGAACTCAATTAGCTAAATTTCATTGTATATCAATTAATTTCATTTCACGTCTTCGTATTGAATGTATAAAGGCTATTCAGATATAAATTCTAAAATGATTAACCGTGTGAAGTGATTTGTCAGTTATAGTTTCTTCTCAAAAGTCTTTAAATTTCTCGCGTGGTATCATATGATACCATACTGCACAACGAACAAATATGGATGATTGCAGAATAATGTCAAAATGTGTTGTCTAAATCTTTCTTTTTACAGATATATACGTATTTATTTCGATCAAATATTTAATTCTAAAAGCTACATTCCAAAATTCCCAGTATGCTTCTAGTACTAAGTAGGATTCAGTCGTGAGTCACTCTCAGGAAGAGTGCCGACCTAAGACCACATGTGTCGAATGTGAAACACGTGTTCCTGATTAAAATAAATATAAATCTTATATTTGAAATTCTGCTAACAGCTTTGGTGTTCCTTACTATCGTTCTAGGAGAAAAATCTGAGAAATTACCAAAAACGTTCAAAGAAATGTATCTTTTCTTGTTGTCATGAAAATTGTTATCAGTCAATAAGCAAAAGAAGGAATTTCTTATTATTCGCTATTATAAAAGAAATATATTGAATTGCAGGACATTCGATGAAACCTGAATGATATTTTAAAAATTTAAATTCTTTATAATGGAACAATTTTTAAAAATTAAATACACATATTTCTCTAAACAAAAAGATCATTACAAATTGGAACTTTTGAGTAAATCTAGAAATGTCCAATCTTAAAATTAAAAAGAAAAATGCAACACTTCTTGCATACTTGCACTTTATTACTGTATCTCAGAAAGACTCTGAGATATCTAATCCTTAATTTAAGGATTAGAAATCCCGGAAAAAATTAGATTGATGTAGAAATTCGGTTCTTAAAAGAAATCACAAATCTTTTTTTAAATACTGTTAACATTCTCACAAAAAAAAAAAAAATACAGAACCAAAAGCATTCTTTCCTTTTTTTTTGCTTTTTCCCTTTTTTTTTTTTTTTTTTTTTTTTTCTTTTTTCCGCTTTCGACACAATCTCAAATGAGACTGTTGAGTATCAAGTCTATGTATGACTCCTTGTTATTACTATACAGAATTTTATTACTATACAGAATTTTTGTCGCTTTTATACAGCTCCAAAAGTACTTTTGATACAAAAGTACTTCAACTTTCTTGAAGTAGTTTGATTTTGATAACTCATTCAATATGTTAGCGTCTGACAGCATGTTCTTAAATTGACCTTTTGTTAAAAACACAAACTGCACTGCAGTTAATGTAACCCGACTATTTATCAGCATACTTTGCACCGCATTATTTCCTTACAAACATGTGAATAATTTCATGAAAATGTTCACCATTTTATAATTTTGTAGATACAGACTAAGGATTTAAACTTCTATGGATAATTACAATTATTTCACTGGAATGATTATCAAAATTATCACATACGCAGTTATAAATTACATTCCAAAAATTAATATATAGAGCTTGTTTAAGAATATTATGCGGTACATCAAAAAAAGCAAGAGAATTAAGAGAAAAGGTAAGATTTGTATTTTGCAAAAATTGAATTTTTGTCTCATAATATAGAATTTTACCAATTATGGAATTATGCATTTCAGGAAAAATACCAAGGATCGAAATTTATCCTAAATACAAACCTGAAAGAGACACAATAAGGAAAATTAGAGGAAATGGGGATACAGTGAGGAGAAATGCGCATGCTCAGATTTTCTTTTTCTCACCTGCACGTCCCGATCGTGCTGAATAAATATTCGAAGGATTTGACTTATGTTGTTATTCGAAGTAGAGGTTTTATGGGAAAGATTTAATAAATGAATATACATTATAACATTACCATAAGAACCTGTAGATTTTATGTATCACCATATTATTTGAACGGTAGTAAAATTTCAAAAATCAACTAAGTCTCCTAGACTGATAGCACTACTGTGTTATACAACATTAAGGAATATATATCAACCATTCTTTGTGAATACCAAGGAATGCCGTGCAATATACATTGTATAACAATATTCAAAAGACAAGGAAATTTTAAAAAGTATTGATACAGGAAAACAAATTCTAACACAAATATATTAGTTTTAGATTTAAGATTCATCTCATTTGGAATCCTATTCCAAAACAGTTACTGAAACATTTTTTTTTCATTTACTGCCAAATATTGTATATAATTTTGTGAAAATAATATTGAATATTCTATATTACACAATGTTAAACACTATAGTGAATACTACATATTAATTTTTATAAGTAATTTAAAAGCTATTACTTTTGAACTTAACTGCCATAAATTACGTTAACAGCAAATCCTATTCACTTGAAATGATATTCTTAACTAGAAATCGTGAAAAGTTATTGAATTAAAAGAACAAATCAATGTTATATGTAAAACTACATCCTACTTTTCACTTTTTATTGCCTACTTTTAAAGCACTGAAGACATTTCGAGTTTATCGTTTCCTTTTCATTGGCACGACAACTGCGAATGGACCCTGGTCTATAAGCTTATTTATGAAGTCAATATTTCGAAGCATTTACAGACAATTCTGCTCTTCAGAATGTCCAATCAAGCATTACTGTAGTTGATTATTCGCAGAATTCTGTTACGAAATTACACAACGTCGCAGTCGCATGCCACATATGGCATGCATGTAGACGCCTTATAGTGCTAATTAATGATGATAGTGGTACAGAATGATTAATGAAAACAAAAATTGAAGAGATAAGAAAATGGATTTAAGAAGTTTTACAATGCAATATGTAATGAAAGGTATTTTAAATTTTATTTTTCTTCAATATAATTTGAACGAAAATAATTAACATTATGTTTCTAATTCTTAATATGTTATTTATTAATAACGAAAGAAATTTTTTATGCTTTTCAGATGACTACAATTTTGTTGCTTTACAGAGATCCGAATAATTTATATATAAATTAATAAAAAATAAAGATATCTTCATTTGGACTTCAGCAGTGAAGCTGAAGAATAAAAAAATTTGTTTTTCAATCTGAAAAACAAAATACTTTGAAATAAAAAAAAATTCATTATGTTTTAAAATTATTCTTCTATTTCTTTTTTTCCTTGTTTTTAATTTTGTAATATTGGCTTATAAATTTGTAGTTCAGAAATAAAAGCATGATTACATCTTGCGCTGTAAAAATAATGGTTTTAAATTTAAAAAAAATCAAATTACAGTAAATGTTTGTCTATTGTATATTATTATATTTTGTGAATTATTTAATTATTTTTAATCGCAATGTACCTAAAATATTTAAATAAATCATTTCAGGTTCAGCAAACACTTAACATTCTGTCCAACAGAAAATAAAATCCCTAAAAACTAAACGAATGTTCATCACAAATTCCGGTGTAATAAGTATAACTGGATGCTTCATCTCTAAATCAGACTTGTTTAAACTTAACTATTACTATTTTTCAATATGCTTTTTATGTATTGCGATTAATCCTTGCTAAAAAAGAAAAAATAATGATGCAAAGGTTAACATTGAACAGATATACCGCTGAAAAAACCGCCCATCATAATTGATGAAAAAAATATGAAAAACTAGCTATTACCCTGGACTTTATTCGCATGGAAATTTTGATGTTAATGCATGAGAACTGACGGTCTGATCAAAATGTAAAATGTTATCAAACCGTATCATTATAGATCTGTTGAAAGCAGAGTCTGATATGATATAATCAGGAAACTTGTAACTGATTGAGAAATATCTATGGGAAAATTTCAACTTTTATTTTTACTCTAATACATAATATATACAACATTAAGTCCTGGTTTGGCCTTGTGATTTGTTGATCGTCATTGTAAAAGCCAATTTTAAGGGACATTGCGAGATCTTGAAACAAAATGGCAAGATCTTTGGAACAGTATGCGTGGAATTAAAACGCTGTCTCCTTTAGCAGCTCCTGTAATAATGGTAGCTTTTATAATATTGCTGCCACGCTCTCCGATACGAAGGTTGGTGCCGTTGCACAGTCCTTTTGCATCAAGATTTCGCATCAGCAGAGCTGGAACGCCAAATTTAAGCTCCAGTTTATGCGAAGATACACCTGTTAATTCTGAGGAGTTGAGAAAATCAACAGAGTAGGCAGTACTATCGTCATTAGCCATCACAGTTTCTATGGATGTGTATAGTTTTGAATTTTCAACGATCCTCTCTAAATTTTTTTAATTCATTTTATTCGTTCATTAGCGACAGCACTGCCCTCTCACACTTCTATTCTTCATTATTTATATTAACCTCCAAACTGGAAAAAAATGCATGATAAATTCATCTTCTGTAGCAACAGGATAGGAAAATTCTTCTGAAAATAGAATTATCCAATCTGCGTCCGTTTCTAGACGACCCTTTCCAATATGCAGAATTTTATTTGCGAAGACACCTGATTCATAGTCGTTGAACAATTGGACGCGCATGTTGCTCGTAAGATGGAGCTTTTCAGTCCTAGACCAAAGAGACAACGCTTTAAGACATGTGTTTATTTCATCCGCCGATATGGCACTCTCAATAATTGCCAATGTCTGTCTAAATCGTCTTGCACTGCTGGAAAAGAACTCTCCGTTTTTGGTGATGTTGCATGTTGGGGTTTCTTCGCTTGCAGGAGTAAGCGGCAATTTGAAAACGAAATGTGCAGTCCGGCAGCCGTTAAGCGAAATTACAGCATTGTCCGAGGAAGCTACAGCCAGAACAATATTGCGGTCCTTGTGGAGGTGGGCTAGCAGAGATTCAGCACAAACGTCCTAACCGTAATCCCTGGTGCTTCAAGAAAAAATAATGCCTCCTCACCTGTATTTCTCTGTGCGGAATGGTTACATATACTTGTAGCTGCTTGGGTAGTGTCATTTCATTAAACTGCACTTCTAAGACCGCGGTGTCTTTGCTCCTTCACAACTTCGCTTGTTAATTTCCCTCTTCACTGCGGTGAGGGCAGGCCGAAATCTCCTAGACATTTTCCAGATATGAAAATCATTTTATCATCAATCGCCAAATGCTCCGTTAATGATTAGGTCAATGTGAGTCTTATAAAGCGTCCTTGTATGTGTCTCACAGCTGGAGGGGGTTTAACAGTCCGCAAGTGCTCACTAAAAATGTAAAAAGGTCTAATAGCTACTTTGACAGCCCTAGCTTTATTATTCCTCTTGGAAAGATTAGATTTGCGTTTTCTGGCCATTTCGAAAAACTATCAAATAATTACAAATGCAAAAAATTAAAACTAACCTAAAGAAACGATGTACTTAAAGCTATAAATAAATTTATTAAAAGTATATAATAAAACAAAATAGATAATCAAGTTCGTATTTCTTTAAAATCAAATCAAGTCTATTTTATTCATCGATCGAGTTTGAGATAACTACAACAGTATAATACACATGATTTTTAAACTTTTAATAAAATGAAAATATAGTTGTCAACAATCAGAACACACTGCACATGCGTGAATTTTCAACGCCAGTAGACGTAAGCAAATGCGCGAATTTTCTATGCCAATTAGGGTAACGCATTGCAGATTAGAAATTTTTTATTTCCTTTAGTCTGTTTTATTTTAATTTAAAAGTACTTCAGAATGAAAAAGAAAGATCGATTAGTTAATAATTTTTAATTGTAAATGCATCAAACGCTAAGAAAATAAATAATCATTTGAAATAATCGATTGAAAACATATTAAGACTAACCTGTTTAGCGTGGGAAAGAAAAACAACTGAAGCCCTACTCATTTGGCGGTGGGGAAATGAAGAATTTTGGCGGGAAGTTAGTATTTAATTAATAAAAAATTAACCACTCAATTAACGGGAATAAATAGTAGCCTATGTCTTATTCCAGACTATAATCTATCTCTGTGCTAAATTTCATCCAATTACGTTCAGCAGTTCTGGTGTGATTGACTAACAATGCATCCAAACTTTCACATTTATAATTGTATAGATTAGCTGTCTTCCCTTTTAAAATTCATTTTAACGAGGAGAAGACTGCAGCAATCACTGAATGATTTAAAACATGCAGAATATTTTTTACAGTTGCATATGAAATGTTAAAAAAAAAGTCTTGCAATTGATAAAAACATCCATCTTCACATATTAAAACACCAAATTTAAATCTTCCTGAATGAAAACATTAAAAAAGAAGAAGGAGAATTAGGCATAACTGTGCCCACATATGGACTTAATAATTTAAAAAACTCGACAGAGTCAATATTGATGCGCAATCTTGACTACAATATCATACTTTGTATCATATTTGGTCAAATTGCTTAAATAGTGTTATATATTTAAGGACATATATATATTTAAGACAATATAAACACAACAATGATAGCAATTGTATTATCTATAAAGCACTTAACTTTGCATTTCATTATCATTTGAACAGGCTGTTCTGGTTAAAATTTTCTCATAATGTAAAGCGTAGTACTATTTCATTTTAGAAGAAGTTGATCGTATATGTAGAAAGTGAGATTATCACATGTGCCATTGTGTCCTCTAAATTTACTTGCTAAATCACTCATAACTCTCATGCTATGACTTTTTGCTCCGTCTTTTGACCTGGATACTTTTTCATTATAAATATGTGCCTTAAGAAAAATTTAAGTTTTACGGTCACATACTGAAAATATTTTCTTTCTATATTTAGATGGTTTGTTTAACACATACTTCTCAATTACCACGAAAATAACTAATTGTTCTTATAACATTTTCATCCAGATAATAAAATTTTGTTTGATAGTCGATTTAAAAAAAACATTGAAAATTGAAATTAACTTTTTGTCTCCGTGATTAATTCGTTTTCCTGTTCCAAATTTCGAACTCTATTCTGTATTGTGTTTCCAGTTTCAGGAAAATTATTGCTAGAAAACATTATAGTTTGCATGATTATGATAAGAACACCTTTGGATTTTTCCCCATTAAGAATATTTAAAATATGACCGAAATTTGGCACTCACATATCAAATACAGACAACAATAATTTAACACAATGAATTTTATTTTAAAACAAATGATGCTGTACAAAGCAGCCGATACAAGGTATTAAGCAGGTGAGTGAGGTGTTTAAATAAGCCTATTATAGCTGAACGAAGCATGACGACATCGATGACACCAACGACCCCTTGAATGGCATTTTTCGCCACCAAAGAGGTTGCAGACACCCGGTTTACACGAGATTTATAGTATAACCAAAACCAAAGATTCAATGTTGAAAAGTCTAGGGATCGTGAGGACGACCGAATATTACATCCTCGGCTTGGCACTTAGTCCTGAGTATCTAGGAGGAACGTCTTGACGGGTGCCATTTTGCATGTCGGATAAGGCAGGTAACGCTTTGCTACGAAGCAGCTCGCAAAAGCGTAAGATTATGTTCTGCAGTGACGGACCCGTTTTTCCTATCGGATGCAGGACAACACTCATTAAAAAAGAAAAGGTCGTGGATTCGCAGTTCTTATAGAAAGATTTAACCACATTCTTTATTTGGTCATGTTAGAATGCTACTTGCATGAAATGATGGATCCTTTTCCAGTCTTGTGTTTTATAGCTCTCTTCTGATTTGCATCAACCGTATCGGGTTGGAAGGTCAGCCCATCTATTGGTTATTTTTTGGAATAATTTTGAAACGACCGAAGACTTTTGAAAATATACCCGAAAACCACGATATTCTTAGAGCATTAATATGTTTATTATAGTTGCTTGAAGTTTGCACAAATTTACAGCGCACCCTATATGTGAATACATAAATAGCTTCTAATTAATATATTTTAAACTCAGTATTATGAACTTTCTTTTTCTAAAATGTTAGTGCATGAAAGTTATATTTTTAAATATCACTAAAATATCTGGAAACTGTATAGAAATTTAGACAACTTAATTTTATAGGAACATATTGATGGAAGCAAATATAAAACATAATTTCTTTTACAGTATTTTTCCATCTGAAATCACTCCACCAAAGTCTATTAGAAATGAACCATTAGATCAGTATTCAATTTGAACTTGATACAAATTTCACTTTGAAATACTGCACACAATTTAATTGCATTTTTCGATTCCTATGCCTGCACTTAACTATTCTTGGTGTTTTGTAACTGTGACCATGCTCAACATACGTATAGCAGAAGAATGCTTTTTTTCTTTCAAGTCAGTCTCTCTGGGGAAAAGTTTCTGTTCCTCGATTAAACAAAAATATTTGTTACATGATCTTACAGTTCATAATTTAAATAAATGGTTTTAATGGTAGGGCCAATAGAATTAAGGGCATTAAAATGAAACACCAGTTCTCGAGGACAGGTAACAAAGAATGGTACAAAACAGTTTGTCGACATTTTTAAAATTAGATTTTGAATAATATGCATGTAAAATTCCGTTTGGTAACAAGCGAATTCTTTTGCAGCTATTGGAAAATATTTGAACGAAAATGAGCATCAGTGCTATGGTATTTTGTTTGTATACGTCCTTTTCGTGACGTGTCTCGGCCCATCTTGGATGAGGCCCCGGAAGCCGTTCGATTTAAAAATATCCATGATTGTGTACAATCTTTTCATGTCAGCCTTCAACTTCGTTTTGATGACTCAAGTGAGTACGATTGCAATGATTCTGTTTGATTTTTAGTGAATGTACAATTAATGCTTATAGGACATGTTCATGTTCATGAGATATATTCATGTTAGCGTTCACAGGATATGTTCATGTTAATGTCAATGGAATAGTTAATATATTTTATTCCTGTTAATGTCAAATGATATGATAATGTTCATAGGACCGGATTGTTTTGCTATTATTGGTCATAAACTAGATTCATGTTTACGTCCATAAGGTAGATTCTTGTTAAACTAAATAGTATAGAAAATGTATAATAGTTTAGTTTAGTTTAGTTATATTAACGTCCCGTTTGAAGCAACAGAAAATGTATAATAATATTAATATATGTAAATGTTCATAGAATATGATTCCGTTAATATAAATATTCATAGGATATATTGATATTAATGTGAATGTGATATATTACAGTTCATAGGAGTGAACATGATATATTATTGTTCAAATTACCATTTGTGGGTATTAATGTGAATGTGATATATTAATGTTCATTGGATATTATGTTAACATAATACAAACGCATTTTATTATATATGTGATAGTTTTAAACGGATATGTTAATTTTCAAATTATAACTTCGCGTTAATGATAATAGAATATCTTCTTTACATTGAATGTAGCTTCATAAAACGATTCATTTATTCTATTTAACATTTCTTTATGATATAGGAATGACTCTAAAATAGAGACTTCTATCTACATGCAGAGTCTATTTTAAACAAGATGCATAGCTAATGCTTATAAATTATAAAGATTTAAAGAATGTATTCACGATTACTTCACACCAAGTTTGTAGAATGGTCACATTCCGGTTATTTCTAGCATATTAGTCCACCATTTAGGTCAGTAAATCAACAGAGCACAGCCAGCGTCAATTCAAATCCTTGGATTCACGCCTCTCTTAACCTGTCCCTGCATTCATGAAATGTCCATTGTAATTGGTGTTGTGGAAATGGAGTAATGGAAATTTCTATTATATATTTTGGATGTACAACCACCCACACTCCACAATGCTAATTTGTATCGATTTCATCACTAATGATCCATTTTTGTTTGCTTTGGTTGTCAATTATAGATTTTAAAGTAATGCAATTAACATACAGAATGAAACTGGAATGTATTTTGCAACATAAAAATATTTCCACTGAATGTAAACTATCAGAATAAAATCAACTACTTCATCAATTTCCATTAAGAAAACACAGTTTTACCATTGCACGTGAGAAGAAAAAAGGAAAAATTATTGGGACCATATGCATGAAAACATACAGTGACACATTGGAAAATATGTGAATATAACATTTGAAAGGCGATTGGAACCTATTTAGCATATTTAAGCATTTTAAAGATTTCTGCTTGTTTTATTTTTTTATTTTTATTTTTTTTTCATTTCAGCTTTACACATTGATAACAAATGAATGGAATATGAGATGTTACGCCGGTACACCAGAATCTTTCCAAAAGATTCGGGTAAGAGTCTGAATAATTCCTAAATTCATTATAATCTTTCTCGGAAACAATTTCCATTTTTAATTTCTTGTATATGAAATGCAGAATATTGTCAACTTCAAAAATTTCAAATTAGAGATTTTGACGAGTCTCCATGTTTCATATCTTCTAGAGCCGAAAGACCAATTTCTTATTATCATGACATTTATTCTTTTTGTATGTGAAATTGACAACTCAAACTCTCTTTGATCTAGAAGGATGAAATTTGGTAAATATGTTTCACACCAAAGATGTAGAAACTTATCAAATTTTGAAAAAGGTCTGTTCAGAGAAAATCTGCTTGTCAGGATGACAGATTGTAAACTAACGTCTTACCTGCAAACTGAAGTAAGCCAGATCAACAATATTTCGAACAAATATTTAATATCTTAAATTTAAATGTATTAAATTTGGAATGAAATCAGTAGAAGAATTGTCTATCTATTTCATTAAGTATTTCACTGCTCATAAACGCGTTAATTCAAAAGCATAACAGCTTATGAAAGTGAAATTTGATTCAGAGTTTTAGCATTTAAATTTCAGGTGTTTATCAAATTTTGTCCCTCCCTGATGAAAAAATTGATCCACTGATGGTCTGGGTTTTCAGAAGAATCTAAAAATTATAACTTAAAAATGCGATGAATTAATATATGTAATTTATATTGTAATCTTGTATTAATTTGTAATTTTTTAATAGTCAAATTTTGGTAAAAAAAAGGGCATTTCAAAAATATAACATTCTTTCCTAGTAATTATATATTAATTTCATTATAACGATAAATCGTTCTAAAAATTGCAAGCTATTAAACTTTTTCGTAAAATTATTGTTCGTGAATACAATGTTGGCATGTAGTAAAAATGCAAGAGTATATCCATTAGATAATATGAGTATATCCATTAGATCACCA
>JAPMOR010007246.1:0-19427 GCA_026543865.1 Argiope aurantia
GTCTAGCATTTCAATATCATTTTTCAATGTAATAATAAACAAAAAAATTCTTTTTTTTCTTTTTTTTTTTCGGAATTAACTAAGAGAGAGAGAGAGAGATATATAGAAAAAAAAAAGAGTCTATATCCAAAAGAAATATCAGCAAAAACTAAAATCTGGATTTTTAAAAAAAATATTGTTGTTTAAGTTATAGCTTAAAAAAGAATCATGCGTTTAATGTCATATTTGACTGCAATAAAGAGCATATAAATTTAGAAATCCTTGATTTTATAGTTTCATTAATTTAAAAATTAGAAGAAAAAAATCATTAAATATCATTTGTTCTTTGAAAAATCGTAGTCATTTCGTTATAATTTTTATATTCATAATTTTGTTAATGAAAATTTTTCGAATTTTATTTTTTCTTATAATTATAAGATTGTATATTAAGCAGTCGTCCAAGTGTGCATAACGTTTATAAGGGCATATCACAGTAGAAAGCTGTTCCGATTTCATTTAATATTAACTTTGAAATGTATGATATTGCTGAAAGAGATGACTTGACTGGTTCCATAATATTAACTGTGTTAGCTTCTGTAAAATTGAAAGTCTGAAACCAGAAAACTAAATTTTATTCATTTTATTTGATTATAAAAGAAGTTAAGCAATTTAAAATATCTAAAATATTTACTCCTTTCTTTATAGCTCGCCGTTATCCTTGCTTTAGCAGCTCTAGTAAACTCCCAAGCTGTATTGTTAACAGTGAGTATTCTTTTATTAGTTTATTCAATAAATTCCGAATAAAATTCTTATTTAATTCTTATTATTATCATTACTCTTCCATAAACTTCTGAACAATAAATTTCATTATAAAGACAGTGATTTCAATTTTCTTAAATAATAAGTATTTTGATTTAAGTTTCTTTAAATATTTCCATAGCTTCTTTTTCATTTCGAGGCATTTTTAATTTGCATTTTGATTATCGAAGCAGAATTAGGGTTAAGTGAATCAATTATTTATTACATATATTTAATTATGCTGAACTGGAATTGATATAAAAACAATGAAATGATAAGAATAATTCTTAATCACAAATGCATTAATTTTTCTGATTCAGTGGCAGAAATATATTGCGTAAGATTTAATATCAATATACATATGAAATGTATCTGATTAAACAGATTTTTCTATTCGAAAACTTAAATATTTGAGGTAAACATTGCCAAACTTTAGTCAGAAATTTTGATTTGAATTTATTTATATCTACACTCAGTTTTTATTTAGTTATTTGAATTTGGCAATCCTATAAATGCCGTGGTAATTTCTTGATCATTTGAATGTTGTAACTAGAAGATTACATGTTAGAGATACAATGCACAAAAGAAGTTTGGAGAGAGAGTTTGTTGGCTGTTTGTATATCGCTCTTCCCATTCGCCTTGGCTCAATAATAACAACAAAAAAAAATCCATTTAATTCCAAAACTAATTTTTAAAGTAACGAAACAAAGTCTGCCGAATTGGTATTTCGAATATTTTATTCTACTTAATATTTTCGAATTATCAATCGTTTATGTAATTCATTTCCTTTATTATCAATTATCTTTTGAATAACTTATCTAACATATAAATAATAAGCATTTATTTAAACATAACAGGAATCAAAAATATCCTCCAAATGTTTTTATTGCTTTCTCATGTACGAAATATATAAAGAGAAAAGTATTATAATTGTCAAAAATTCTTGACGAATCTCCATGTTTCAGATCCTTCCAAATTCACTAGGAATATTTATGGAATGAAACCTCCGTATGGATCCGATAATTTTAAAATGCTTTGGATTAGATAGATGAAATGTGATTTATAATCTTCACACAGAATTTGTAGATTTCTCATAATTTTGAAGGGAATCCATCCAAGAAAGTTTGTCTCTCCATATTCAAGAGAATATGATAGCTATAAAACGTAAGATGCAAGATGCATAAAATTTGTAACACAGTTTTAGCGCCTAAAATGTAGATTTATATTACATTTTTAAGCAATCCGTTCTGAGATTAATCATCTGTCAATCTGTATATTTCCATCCCTGTAAACACAATAATTCAAAAATGCAATGATTTAGATAAATGAAATTGAGTGTGTAATCTTGTTACTAACTTATTATGTTCAATTTTGATTTTAATCAATTGACAAAAAGACGTCCAGAAGGAAAATTCGTTTTTCCTCATTAGACTACGAAGCACAAAAATCTCATGCACAGGATTCTGCAACTGATAATATGAATCCTTGTGGTGTGCATGGCCTTGTACGATTTTTATGTAGGGGAAAGAAAATAATCTTTATCGGAGTCACTTTTTCAGTGGTTGTTTTGCAAACAATACCTTCTCGTTTCTTTCAGGACGATGACTTGTCAGCTTCCACTCCCTACCAGTTCAGTTACTCAGCTCCTGCAATCAACGGTGGAAGCACCCACGAAGAGACGGGAGATGAATATGGCAGAAAAACAGGATCCTACACTGTACAAAATGAAGATGGAAGTGAAAGAATCGTCCAGTACGTAGCCGATGAAAATGGATTCAGAGCGTCCATCTCCACCAACGAACCCGGCACTGCTAACCAAAACCCAGCTGATGTCACCATTCAATCCAGCGCAGATGAAGGTAATGACCGAAGTTAGCTTTCTTCTCAACAAAAAGATACCAATAATGGCAGTGAATCCAACAACGAACGAAAAATAATCATTTGCACCTCTTGGCACTTGACCAGCAAAATGTAACTATTCCTGCCATTTGAGCTTTTTTTTAATATTACCCCAGGATATTTGGCATGCTATAGTTAAAATTCAATTAGTATGTTGGTTAGAAAATTATTTAAAAACCTAAAAAAAATACTAATAACAAAAAAAAGTTGAAATTTAATCTTTAAATTCTTTTTTTCTTTTGCACTTGAAAATTCTTTTCCAATCACAATAAACTTAGGAAATCAAAAAATTCAAATTATTCCAGTTTAAGAGAGTCCTGAATAAAATTTTGCCATCGATGCACCTAAGAGTACTTAATTTGCACATAGAAGCAAGGAATGATTTGTAAATATTATTTAGCCATAATATAAAGAAACCAATTAAGATCGAAGATTTGTTTATCAGAATTTAAATAAAGAGAAAATAAACAGTAACAAAAGTATTTATACTTTGATGAATGTCTACAGAATTATATTTTTCAATGCTTTCTATAATCAAATAGAAAACTTATTTTTCATATAACACTTGGGGCTTACAGTTCCATATTATATTAAAATTTTTTGAATGTCATGGAATCTCATTAATATTTTATATGAGTATTTACATTAACCTTAATTAGCAAAATTCCTTAGTTTATTGATACATTTTATAACAATTCGAATGCTTCAAATGAGGGCACACTTTACAAGATCATCTTTGAAAAAATTAAATCTTTCCGGTAAAATGACTAGTACAACTCGTCAATGGTTTTTCATGCCATATTATACAATGACGAACTATATTCGTCATGCAATTAAAGTTATTGTTGAATATAATAAATTCTGTTAAAAATTTCTATTCTACTGAATTTAGAAACAATTTTATTACTTTTGGTGATATCATAGATCACTATCGTATATTGTTTACCCTTAGATTGACTTTGACCAACAACAATTTGATCCTGACTTGTATTGAGGATTTCATTCTTATAAACATTTTGCATGAACATCTGGCTTACTAAAGGAAAAACATGCTGTGAAACAATTACCGTAACGAATAAGAGTAGTGCACACTATGAAAATAAAGGTTTTTGTAGAAATTTAGAAAAATCAGAAGGAATAAAAATGCATTTACCTGATAATGATAATGAAACTAATGATACTGAAATATTACCAAGAAAGAAAATGTGCTGAAATACTAATAAGTGATTTTAGTGAATGCTCTGGAATCGAAGACACGTCATCAGAAAGGATTCGATAGTGTGCCTGAAATAAAATTAAAAAAAAATTGAGGGAATGCCTGAAGTAAACGCGAAAACTAGGGGTCAATTCGAAGTCGGAGCCTTTTCAAGACATGTTGAATATGAACTTAAAAATTTCAATTATATCCATATCAATAATATGATTTTAATTAACAATATGCAAGGATTGTAAAATGAACTAAGTTTGTTTTAAATAAAAATTAAATGGTTATTTCATGCACAATTTTTCATTATTAAATCTTACTGAAAGGAGTTAATAAAAGCAGCTTAAAATTCATGACTACTATCTCTCATTTTTTGCTAAAAAGAAAGGATTAACTTAAAAAATATTTGATGCTGTTTGTTTATATCTTAGTACGACTCATTTGGTACAAAAGTCACAATTAAAATTAATTGATAAATTAACTTCTAAATGTCTATTTTATAGCAGAAGTTTAAATATTCAAACAAAAATCCATTAAAATGTGTCCGGAGAACTAATGTCTGCTATACTCTTTATCATTAATATCAACTTAAGGCATTACAAAAGTCTCTTGAACGATAAATACGTTCAATTCTTTTTCTGTTCTACTATTCACTATTAGATGTTTACATTTAATCCTTGAATGCAGGTTTGCAGTCATTGCAGTCTCCACCCTCTACTGTCATTCCTGCCACTCCTTCTGTACCTGCTCGAAGAATCCCCACGGTAAGACAGCCCTTCAACCCTAGAAGGATCATCAGCCGACCAGGCCAACCCTTCCTCGTCCCACTCCAACCCACCATCATCCCAACTGTTGTTCCAGTCGACAACGGCAGATACTTCCCACTGAGAAGTCCAAGTCTCATTCCACAGGCACTTCCAATCGCCGGCGATCAAACTCTGCTGTTCCCTCTGGAAACATTTTCAGATGATTTCTATCAACCCAATATCATCCTCCCACCTTATTAAACAACATTTTAGGTTTTGGTAAAGGGAGTCCTTTTGGGGAAAATATGTTTGTCATATTTTGCTTATTTAGTTCTTTGAGAATGTTATGACTTGCGAGTTTCATCAGTAGCATAAATAGGCTTATAAGAAAGTGTGCACTTTTTTTTGGGGGGGGAGGGGTTTCTACCCACAGATGTAATTTGTGAAATATATATGAGGTATGTCTAAAATCTTCTAAACCTAACATGCTGATCTGATTTTTAAAATCCCTTAAATTAACAAAATTAGCTTTTAAAGATTTAAGAAAAATATAGTAAAAAGCATTTGGATGGCAATACTGGGCTTTATTGGGAACAAAAAACAATAACTTTATTTGAAAGGATGCATTTCCATTACATTTCAAATTTGTATTTACTTAGATTCTTTCCTTTGCTTCTAATTTCATTTTCCTTTCATTACATAATAAGAAGTTATAAACTTTAATGACAATGTCCCCAATGTTAGAAAAAATAATACACACATTAGTATTAGTGACCATTTGAGTCATTCTGAAACTTTGCTAGAAAAATTTAATTTCTCAGGTCACCATTCAAAGTAGCTTTTCTTATATTCGTATACGAGTAAACCCCCTGATTTGTTATTCGTATGAATTCATTGATTCTTTCATCCTTTTAACATTACAACTTATACGAAAAATTTACTTCAACAATTTGTAATAAATCCTTCGAAACTATTGTTTGTCAACCTAATGAAACTTATTAACGCAGATGAGATGTAAAATGATATAAAAGGACTTATTTATAA
This sequence comes from Argiope aurantia, assembly GCA_026543865.1. NCBI lineage: Eukaryota > Metazoa > Arthropoda > Arachnida > Araneae > Araneidae > Argiope > Argiope aurantia. Next base: position 5,671 of record JAPMOR010007246.1, read on the forward strand.
AAGAAAAAAGAATAAAAGCCAACCATTTATTCGAATCAGTTTAAAACAATCTTAATATGAAATTTAAGAAAGCGAAATCAAAAGGAATGTAGTATGTAGAAAATGATCATTTGAAGCAAAAAAATACAAGAAATCCGATTTATTCAGGAAACTGAATCTTCTTGGGGTATTTTCGTTTTCCAGAATGAAACTTGCAATCGTATCATTTTTTCAGAACTGAATAAGCTGCTGAAGTGGTTGTTGCATCTCTTTATTGTACGCACTTGTCTAGAGCTTACTATTCATGGTCTGGAGCTTATTGTTCATTTTCTTGTTGTTCATTGATGTTTTCCTTCGCAGTGAGACCAAATCGCTCGTGTACAGTTGAATGTAAATAAATACTTGTATAGTTATTTACAAACTTATTCCTTTGTGTTTCTATAAATTTTTTCATTAGACTCAACATTTTTGTAAGCAACGTATCACAGATACTCATTAAAAAACCAGAGAAAAAATGATTTTAAAATAACGTTTTGATTAAATAATTTCTTAGATGTTCTAACTTTACAGTATTCTAGTAATAGCTAATCAATGATGGTTGGCATGGTCGAGGAAAACGTATCGAAGGAAAAAAAGATTAACAACTTGCTGTAAAAAGGCGTGCCATGCTTTCGTCACAGAATCGCCAAAGACATACATCAGCAGGCAATTGTCACAGAAGTTAAAATGATGTTCGTAATCCGTCTACAGTGCTTTCCGGACCACAGTTTACAGAAGTACACTCTTAGGTCAAAAATTAATTTATTAAAAAGATATAAACATTTTCCCGCTTTCTATCAGGCATAGGATATTATGTACGCCTCCCTCTTGGCTACAATTGACTTTTTTGGCATGCGCACATATAAATTTCTTACCACCGCAAGTGGTTGAATATTCTATGTCCTGTCTTCTTTCTTGATCAAATTTATTCAAAGACTGGTAGATATTTTGCGATTTAACAGCAAATTTCTAAAATGGCGATATTAGGGACCCGGTTGGTTTTCAAGAAATAGAAATATTAGCAAATTTTTTTTCTGAAAATCCTTCAGTAAGGTATCCTACCTTGTTTTAATGGAACTAAGCCAGATTTTTACCTCAAGTGGACCTAGATGCGCTGACCAAATTTCCATCTTATATACTTGAATCAAGAATTATAGCTGAAATTAAAATAACGCACAGAAAAATGCAGCACATAAAAAAAATGCTAAAATTATGCGTAGGCATGAATAGACATAAAATGTGTAGACTTCATTAAAAAAATAAGAAATCTGAAAAAAAAAATCATTAATCATGATTTTTTCATATTAATGATTATTTTTTATGCTACGCTATTATAACTAGCTATTATAAGTGGATAATAACAGTAAATTATAGCTTCGGAAAAAATTCGAGATTTTATAATTATATACTCAGAAAAGTCCCGAAAGTCGGTATCACGCAAAAGGTGCAGATAAGAGAGAAAAATGATATCGTCAGCAAAATCGAAAACTCCTTATGTTTTATTTTTTCTACTACATACAAGAAACTAATTGCAAAGGCGTATTTTGAATAGAGTGCCCTCTTTAAATAACCGAACTTAGTGAAAGCTATTACCATACATAAATACATAGCGATAGCATATTAAGAGATTACAATGCACAAAAATAAGGCCAGAGATAATTTTATATAGAGAACAATCAACACTCCTGAAGAAATCAGGATTTTCTTTCTTTAGAGGGCCTTTACTTTTCTTAGAAGATCTTTCTTTCTTTAGGAATTTTCTCTTAGAGTTCTTGGCACATAGCACTTGTAAAGCGCGAATAAGGGAATTTTTAAAGGAAAAGTTTTTTTTTTCTTTTAAAATTTATCTGGCAAATGATAAACATTTACCAAATTATTAATTTTAAAATTTCATTTTAATAGATATTAAAATAATACACTTTAGTATCTATTTATTACTAGATTCTGAATTATCTTCTGAGAATCAGCTCAGAACTCTGACTAAATAGAGAAGGGGATTTTTATAATCCATACGGACGTGAAACTGTTAAACGAGTTGCAAATCTGACAGACATTATTATTATTTTTTGTTTACATTTTTTCCAATGTAACCAATTTATGTAAATTATGTCTTGCATATCGTAATCATTTACATGAATTCCTTATTTAACCTATTGAATTAATTTTTAATTTCCATTCACTTTTCCTCAAAAAAAAAAAAAATCCTCTCGGCAAGTTAGAAGGCAAAAGTATATTCTCTATCATCTAATTTAGTGTTTTCAAATTCATTTCAATCCTTAGACAAAAACCAGAAGGAATGGCCTCCCCGATGTATTCTTGCATATCCTGCGATTAATTCCCCTCAGAAAATTCTGAATCTTCTATAAGCTATGAATACTTTGAATGGCGTTGGTGAACGATATTTGCAAAATACACATATTTGGCATGAATTTAACATTTTTTTACAGAATCTATCGTAAGAATACGTTTTGTATGATTCAAACCAAAATTTGTGACGAAACTACAAAATCGGATTGACTGAAACATATAGAATTTGATATGACATTTTGAGACAAATTTTAATCTCAATCAGTTGGCAAAAACGCGTCTAAATCATGAATTCGATTTTCGGATATGACAGGAGTTAATCACCTAAGAAAGATCTAGTAAAAATGCTAAATTCATACCAAAAGCTAATATTTCGTAGCTATTGTATGCTAATTCCATGGATGGCATTTTCTGAGATAATACTTTTATTAGAGAGTACGCGAGAACGTTTTAAGTAGACCTCTCACGCTGGTTGATTATGAAATAAATTTTTTACAAACTCATTACCACGTGACACTGTTTGTACTGAATAAAAATTTAATCCAATTAATAATTATCCAATAATTAAATGTTGAAAATATCAAAATGGTGTACTGTCATCAAAATGAAATAAGTAAGTAGAATTTCGTAACCTTAAAACACCAGGAAATGGGAAAAGTTTTGAATTATAAATGTTTCATATAAAACATAGTCAAATTAAATAAGAAATTAAAAAAAAATTTATATATACATATAATTTATATTACCACAGAACAGTATTATTTAAATTCAAGGAAATAGTAAATAAATATTAAAAAATAATAGATTATACCAATTCAAATTATTTCCTAAATGCTTCGATAAACCAGCATTGAATGATAATGCAAGCAGGTATTATAGAAACCGAAAATCTATTCTAAGCTCTTAACAATTGAACCACAGACGATGGCCTCCTAAAAACTTATTTTAAATTCCCAAGCAAAAGTGTTATAATATCCTGAATAAAATTGTACGTCTTGGACAAGGCTGTAAAAGTCACGACTGCTCAGATTTTTACTGTTAGAATTTCATACATAAACGATGCGAGTTTCGCACCATAATGAAAAAAAAAAAAAAAATGGAGCATGCAATTTAAACGCCGACTGAAACCAAAATTTGGTGCATAAGTGCAATTGTAAACGAAAATCTGTACCAAATTCAATTTACATCAGTCAGTGAGTTTTTAAGTAACAGCGTTTCAGATGCATACGAATGTTCAGATCCAAAATCAAGGACGGTCAATCTATTGACAGATTCGGATCAAAGTTTGATGCGGATCTAAATTTTAGATGCTAAAACTGTGTACCAAATTATATTGATTTAATTCTTTAAATTTTCTCTCTTATTATGCACTTGGATAGAGAGAGACAAGTTTCATATCAAGGAATTTCATTCAAAACCTGATAGAAATCTATATATTTAGTTTTAAAACCACATATCAAATTTCATCCTTCTAGCTTGTAGCGTGTTTGAGTTATCGTATTCCAAAATATGTGTCTCGATCTCAGGGAGATCTGAAATGGGAAGATTCGATAAAATCTCGACATCGAATTTTTTGATGATTACTACACTTTATTTTGTATACGAATATGTAAAAACCGTAAATATAAATAAATATATTTTTAGAAGAAATTATTACTCGAAGGATTAGTTCAAATCTGTTTCTCAGTCTCCATAATGCCTGAATCGATTATCTCTATCTTACCTGCTATAAGGCACATCGTTATAATACGCAGGGCAATTCCAATTTCAATTTGCAAACTATCTGAGAAGGTAGAAGGCATGGAACACAAAGCAAATCATGATCAGACACTAAGCGGATGAGCTAGGACCTACTCTTTGAAAGTGCTACAATTGAATTTTAACTCCAGCCATATTAAGTTACGATTGCACTCTATAAACAGATAATGCAGTTTGCAAATGCTAAGATGGCAGTCATGTCGATCCCAAGTTGTCTTCAATTTCATATCAACCAACTTAAATGTACTAAATTTCAATTTCTTACAAGCATTAAGAAAATGCGTTGCTAAAATGGGAAAGTGAATAGCGATACTCTCTTTTTCACAATTTTGCAAGAGTTCAGCCAAAAAGTAATTTAACAGGTGAATAAAGAGATTTTAAGTGAAGAATAAAATAAAAGTCCCTGAAGTTCAGTTAATTATTGTATTTCCCATGCTTTGTTAAATAAACAAGGGAGTTCTGTTTCATTCTTATTCTAAACAGGACACGTGGTCTTTGTCAACATGTCACACTAGAGCAGCATGGCGGATAACTACTTGGAATATTGCGAATAGATCAAAAAAAGCTCGGTGATATGATAATGGAATTGATAAGGTAGCTGCAATAATTTTCCCCCTTTCCAGCGATTTAGTAAATGTAAATAGCTTACGAGAAAAGATTATATGTTTTCGCTTCTTTGATATTCAAGATTAAAAAAATGACAAAAGCATGTATGTTTAGTTCCCATGGACATCGATTCCTTCTTACCTCTCATTGCGACGATGCACAAATATTGTATTATTATTGGGCAAGAAATCAATTCTACAATAAATGAGTAAGAATTTTAAGTTGCTTGAGCTCTTTTCATTATTAATTAACACAAAATGTTCCACACTATAATATTACATGTGATCTAGGATATTGAATAACACTATGGAGAGTCGTACAATATTTAGTGCTAACAGTTCGATCAATTTGGAAGAAAGACCAAAAAAGCCCTGCATATCCAACCTGACCTTTATGATTCCATATTTTATTAAAATTCTACAGTTGCTACAAGTTAAATTGACTTTAGATTCTTGATTATCCAAGCACATGCTTCAGGATTTATTTAATATTATCTCAAGAAATTATTCATCCATATCTGGAGGTCTATCTTCTCTCAGATCTTATAACATTGCATGGGAGATCTATATAGGTGCTTGCCTTTAGAGTCTCAAAATCGACAGATCACAATACTAAATCATTGGCAAATTTACAATAATGAGTAAAAGCCTCAAATGCATTTTGCATTCGTAGCTTCATCCGTGAATCCTCAAGCTATATCAGTAACATTTACAACTACATATCTGACGATACCAATAAATTGAAGTTTTAATTCTCATTCAGTCATCAAAATTAATGAAATTATATATCCGATTGGAAAATCAAAGGCAATTCTTGTATTGAACAGTCCATAATTTCAAGGATAAACCAGAGCACTAAATTTATTTTAGTGACTGAGGACTAAAATTTTCAAATAACTTAAGTATATTAAAATTTTAAAAAAATTACAATCTTGTAATTGATTAAGAGAACTAACCCATTTCACTTTTTAAAATAAATTTCTTTTAGTTCCCACGTAGAAATAATGCACTAGGAATGCTATTTCCAACTGATTGACTGTGATCATATTTTTAAAGTACAGACAACTGAGTAAACCTCAAATTAATTTAGAATAATTAAGACAATTGTTGCTTCATTAATATTTGCAATTACAATATGATCAAGATTCGGGTTTTCTTTTAATATACGCGCAACTGACAGATATTAAGTAACCGAATGCTAATGAAATTTTGCTAAGAATTACTGAATAACAGGAAAGTAAAACCTCAATTTAAGTAATTTTCCTTTGATCCTGATAAAGTCTCATGCACCATAATGTAAAATAACTCTCCTTTCGTCAAATTGAATTCGACACCAGATAATTCGTTACTCTCAAGTGGCCAAAAGCATCTCCCTTTCTATTTGCATTACCGAGTGATATCTTTTCAGCCCGCCCCTCCATTTTAAAGAAGGCAAGCCTTTACTAGGAATTTTCGATCTTGTTTGTCATTTCAGCAAAACACTTGTAGATCCCTATTATTGTTAAACATTCCTTTTCATACAACACCCATTTTCGGGATATGCGTTTTTGGAATTTCTCTTATGCAAGCATACTATATTTCTCACTGCGACTCTTGTCGAGTGCAAACATTTTCCTTGACAGCACCCAAGTACGACTTCATTTCATAGCGAATAAGCACTGCTATAAGGGTTATTTTTTTAACATGCCAAGCAAAACGAAAATTTACTTCGTTATCTTTTAAAGGGGAAGGATAAAAACTTAATCGTGCTATCTGAAAACTTAAATGTTTCGAAAACAGCCTCCGCCAAAGAAAATCATATCCCCAAGTATACATTAAAGGATACTCTTTGATCGAAACAAGTCATTGCAAAAGCTGCAAAGACGAAAGAAAATATGGAAATTGAAGTTTGAAGAGATTGAGGTTTTAATTCGACGGGTAAACACATGCCAATTCCTGTCATGATTCTCAAAAAAGAAAAAAAACTGGAAATTGCCGAATTGAGCATTTAAGATTTCGGCAGCAGCAACGCTTCAACGACGTTTTTTCTTTTAAAGCGATTTGCGGAGAAGCAGCAGCTGTTGATGCTACAGAAGAGTGAAAAAAAAAAAAATACGTTTGACGCATCAAATATTTTTGTGGCTTATTTTACTCTTTTGCCTGATAAAACTGTCATTTGATGGTGAAGACACTTCTGGAAATACAAGATTGTCCGGCACTTCTGCTTGGAGTTAATATGAGTGGAAATGGAAACCTCTGTGGCAAGTGAAAGCACAAGTTGCTTTAAAATTATTAAATCCTTTCCAACTGAAAATGGATCAAATTAAAATGCACTGATTACTATGATTTGGCAATGACATATTTGCAAATTGGACTATCAGTTTCCGTGTCAGAAAAGAAATGTTGCCATCATTGTCGATAACTGTACCACTCACAACCTCAAAATTTAAAAGCTACAATTGTTTTTCTTCTTTAAACGTAACTGCACTTCTACAGCTTTTAAACCAACGGATAATTTAATTTGAAACGAAAATACAAAAAAAGCTCGTCAAGGATTAGATAAAAGTACTAGATAGAAACAAGTTACAAACCGCTTTCGATATACAGACTTCACATTTTCAGAAGAAATCCTCAGCGAAGACATCGACTCGGAACCATTGGAGACTTTGCGGATAACTACAAATGAAGAAGGGGTGCAGCATCAATGTGTTAACATTGAAATCATAGCTATCTGCCCACATGCAATTGTAAAAGCTTTCATATCAAAATTTTTGGAAGAAAAACATTGCAGTTCATGCGATAATAGTGATGCCGAATAAATGGATTAAACCACATCCATCAAGACAGAAACAATCCAAGTCCTGGAGAATGTTTGACAGTACTCATTTCCTTTCAAGATACAACAGACGAATTTAAAGGTTTAAAAATATTAGAGAAGAAAATTTCCAGTAATTAGCACCTTCATCAATACTATGTGCCTAAGTAATTAAAAAAAATATGGAGACTATAAAAAGTATGTTCTTTTATTGCCCACTCATTCATTTACATCTATTGATTTTTGAAAATCTTGAATGTTGCCAAATCTTACAGTAATCTGTGAACTCTTTCTAAAAATTCCAACTGTTCAAATGTCAAAAGACAACCTAATGATGTTTCCCTATATTTCTAATAGATAAAATCTCCTCAATTAGGAATTGGCTGATACAAAAATGTTATAAGTGATGCTTGTTTCAAGAGAATTAACATTTTAGTTCATATAGAATGCATCAACATAAGAAATTTTATATTTTTGTTGGTAGAAAACCAACCATGTACTTAAAATTAGAATATATTTATTCTAATGAAAAAAAAATTCAGATTATACATTTCAGAAATCCTAGATTTGAGGAAATACCCAGAATTCTATAAGCTGGTCTTATTTCCCTAATATTTAGGAATTCTAGCCCAAACATGCATTGATTTCATTAATTTTTAATTAAACTTTCTCCAAAATGAAAATTTTTAACTATCCCTTTCCTGGTATTATTTATTATCTTTCATTCATCTCTGTGTACACTTCAAAATTTTTTTCATCTATATGAAGCAAATCTTTTTTTAGCAAAAATTATTCCCATTGGACATTTAGAATAAGACACTACAGAAAATTAGCCAATTAAGATATGAAATAAGTACAAACAAACAAATCCAGGATACTAGTTTGCATCACAAATACAACTGAGAGTTATCAGCAGCAGTATACAAATCATTTACATTACTACGAATAGAACATAGTATAGATGTTTCATTTTATTAACCTCACTTTTAATATGAATCTTACTAGAAACTTCAAAAATAAGAAACAAATCTAGCAAACATCTTGCTTTAAATTTAAAAAAAGGAACAAACTTGCAATTAGTATAACATCGATCTTTTTATGACAAACTCATTTCAAAGAGATTCAGAACATTTTCCTTTTTCTTTACAATTTTAGACTCAGATTCAAAAAATTCTCCAGTTTCAATTATATTAATCCAGTATTGAAAATCATTTAGGGAGGGGAAAAAAAATCATTTAACAAAAAATCACCTTCAGATTGCATACATACTGATCATAAATGATACTTGGGAAAAAACATGTGTTTAGAAATAAAGATACCAAGAATGTTTACAAATTTTTTATTAATTTATACACGAGGTCCACCAGAAAACGGCATAGCAACTTGCAGTCCGGGGATTTTTCCAACATCCTGTAATATAATAAAAAACAATGAGAAAAACATATTTGATTTCGCTTTCAGCTTAACATTGTTTGCATGTCAGAATATATCAACCATCTACATCCATAAAAGCATTTTAACACGAAACATTCCCAATATGAAAAATAAGAAAATCATTGCTTAAAATATTTTGTCCCCCCCCCCTTTAACACATTATCTTTGTATGAGGTTATCTAATACTCATGAAATAGAAACAATTTAGAAGCTATTTAATACTCAGTAAAATAAAATTTTCAGTGCAAAAATCTATGAGTGTTCCATCAAAATAGTATAAAAATTAGTAGTATAAAAATAGTAGAAAAATGCCATTATATTCTATGTTAAGTGCACAATAAGAGAAGGTATGGAGAAAAATAAAAACATTTATACAAATAAAGACAAACACCCAGACTGCTGAACATAGACCTATCAAATTACTTTAGAAAGTGAGATTGTATAGCTTGGAGCACTTTAAGATCAATTCAAATTACAATTATCTTTACTTATAATAATGATGAATGTGTTAATACTCTATAAGCCAAACCTTTATACTTAGAGCTACCAAACCTGACATGCATACTATTGAGAATGAGAATCTCAATGTTTTTGAAATATGAATTAAAAATTAATCACCATCTTTATGTTTTTCTATCATATACAGCCACACAAATGATTTTTACAAAATTTTAAAGCATAATTTTTTTGTCATTTTTCTATCATAACTTCCAAGAATATAACAGCAAAAATAATTTTTACATCATTTTAAAAAAATGTAACTAATCTGATGTTCTGCAAATTTTTCCTGAATTTTGAATATTTTCTTAGGATGTTTTATTTATTTTGCATAATTTTAAACAGCATTTACATAATTTCATCAAATATTTATATAAATGATTTCCTTTCACTACTGAAATTTAAAGGATCCTAATCTATTATCTGCACAGTTTGCAAGAAATTATCTGTACAGTTTGCAAGGAAAAAAATATGAAGTCATAATATTGCACAATTTAGAAGGTAAATGAGCCAGACATTTACAATTTTTTAAAATAGAACTACGACATTGCAAGATTGGTTACCATAAGAAAGAGCAATTAAAAAAACACCCTTCATGCATGAACAATTTGGCACAATCATAGGCATAAAAAATATATTATCTAGAATTAAATATAATCAATATACCAGGTGAATTAGGTTTGCAACTAGTTTAAAAATAAAGTGAAATTTCAATATTTTGGCAAATAATTGTACAAAATAAAAATGTATATATTAATATACAGAAAACTATTTTAAAGGACAAACCTTTTGGAAATTACCATCGCCATAATTTATAGAAAGAATCCATAATTACAGCATATGAATGTATAATTTCATCTCCAAACTCACAAATATTTCAATTTAAGTAATTTTCTAGTAACTAACAAGATAGATTGATTGCAATAAATTTTTTCATAGCACCGTAGCCTTGCAAAATAAAATCTTAAGCAACAAAATGAAACTTCTGCTGCATATTACATACTCAAGTCAACCAAATAATGAATTTATGAGAATATTCATTTCTTCAAACTTTACACAAAAAAATAAGAGAAAACATACATTAAAGAATAGTTTTGGTTAATCCAAAGAAATTTGAATTTGTAAGATTTCACACATCGGATAATGAAAAATGGTAAATGAATCTTTACGTTATTAAACTATATACATTATACCAATAACTTTTGCAGAATCTCTCAACCATTTTAAAAGTTACAATAGGACATAATTATATGACAAATACTCACCATCTGTTTCAACATTTCATCTGTATCTGGGTCCACTTCAATGACATCGATGTCAATAGCAGATACTTCTGGTACATAGTTGTCTCGCCTTTCTCTCTCCTCCTCCTGCAGCTTAATAGAAATGCCTCTGACAGGGCCCCGTTGGATTCTTTTCATTAAATGTGTTACAAATCTGAATGAAATAAATGCACAATATTACCAAGAGAAGAAATAACGACTTGGGATTCTGCATTAAAAGTATCAGATGAAAGCAACAAGTCAAAACAAATGCCAGAAATGCATCATCTATAACTGCAACAAAAATTTAAAAATTCAAAATTCTCTAGAGTGACTAACTGCAAGCATTATTAGAAAACAATGATTTTTTTTTTACTTTATAGCCATCTAGTACAAGCCCACTGAATCATCTCAAAATAATCCCGATTACAGAAATCCAGCTTAATAAACCATGCAATTGATATCTTAATTTGTTTTAAAAAGTACATTAACTTTAGTATTTCAGATTTAGATATTATTTTCCTATAAAATGACATACTAACATAACAAAACAGCTTTTAATTTCTTATGGGAATACTTTACATAAAAATAGATCAAAATACATATCTTTATTTCATTTCATTGTTCTTAACCTTCTACTCATTGCACCATATTTTAATTTTCTACTTTTAACAATTCTTAAATTGGATTATTATAACAAAACTTATGCAAATGAGAATTTCAAAAACCTTTTTTGACTATAAGATTTTTTAACAAGCACATTCTAAAAAAGCTACATCCCCCATCCAGTTAAAAAAAAATCCCACTAAGTTTACTTGTATTTATTTACCATTATGCATATGGTGAAATTGTGCATACAATTAGCATTCAACAGCTTAGGTTTATTTATACACACACAAAAAAAAAAAAAAAAATCCCACTAAGTTTACTTGTATTTATTTACTATTATGCATATGGTAAAATTGTGCATGCAATTAGCATTCAACAGCTTAGGTTTATTTATACACACATATAAGATCTAAACTGAAATAATATATCTCACTTTTTCAACTATATACAACTATAACAAAAATCAATATATTAATCTAAATATTAGATATCCTCAAACTCAGGCATAAATTAGTGTAATCTATATTAATGAATCAACTAACAAATTAACAATTTGGAATGAAAATATTCGTATATAAAAGTCATAAGATATTTTAATAACAAATTTTTTTAAGTTAATTGCAACTGAAAGAGAAAATTCAAATCATTTTAAAACTGATTTCATTTGAATATTAAGTTGGCAAACACTCAAAATATTTTCAATAATAAAAGAACACGACAAGGATGCAATGTCTTAAATATAAACAAGAATCACCAGTAAGAGAATTTTACATTCTACAATTATAACTTAATAAATGAGCCGTTTATGGGGACAAGTCCATTTTTTGAGGGGGGAATAGAGATAATGGTAGTTATAGATAAAACTTGTTACGATTCTTTTATATGCAAACAAAATAAAAAAATCATATTTTAATATTTTGGAAATGGAAGTTTTAGCTCTTAACAGCATTGAAAATCTATTTTGAAAGTGGTGCAAGTCCATCTTAGATTGAAATTATTTTTGACTGAATATATTATGGCAAAATTTAGCTCCGGTTGTTGTATGGTGAAGCAAATGTGTCGATTAGATAGAAACACCCTAGGTTTCAGACACATTATCAATCTTTGATAATGAAAATCGGTGCTTGTACAGTATTTCATAAATAATAAAAAGTATATCTTAATTTTGTGTTTCGATAATATGTTTACTTCTATCACCGATTGTTCAGTTGTTGTCAGGACATTCAACTTTACCAAATGATCGTTATTTTAGAGTGGTAGAACTGACAATCCGGAAAACCAGTTCCTTGTATATTCCCCAGGATTACTATAAAGTACTATGAAATTGTCAAAAACATAAATGTTTAATAAATGAAATGAAACACAGATATTTATTTTCAACACAACCACTGGAGAAAGCAGTTTTAAAAAGAAATGGTGAAACAGTGAATTGTTTAACCATACGCTGGATCAGAGTTACAAGGACAGCACCATACAAAATGTTCTACAAAACTTCGACAGAACGAAATGCCAGATTTGAAATTATCGACTTGCCACCACAACAAGGAAGACCAAGAAATTTTATCATGAATATTTTAAAATGTTCAATCCCGATTAAAATTCAATTTAATTATACCTGCGTATAAACTGACGCTGTATAATTTCATTCAAATTAGTAAATGTTTTGTACCATGTAAATAAGGATGGATGGATTTTAAGTTAATTTAATCTTACTCCTAATGTTTATTCAACATGTAATTGATTAATATATCAGACTTCAAAGTCAAACTCAAAAAGGTCCAACTTTTAACAGAATTCATACTTGTTTATTTTTATAAAATGAAAGTATATTTATATCTGATATATGGTAAATACATATAAATCCAGACAACTTTATTTAACACTGGACAAACATAATACTCATATTAATAAAACTTGTAAATACACAAGTGTTTATTATTTGCCAGCACTTTTGTTTTGTAGTAGGTATTCCAATTAAATTTACAGAATATGCTTAATTAGCTTAAATTTCAGTATATTCTGTTTAATTAAACATGAATATACACTAGATGAATAATAACAGCTTAGAATTAATACCTTTTCAAATATTATACCAAAATTTTACTATATTAAAATTATACACAAATACTCATTAATATAAGATATTGCTTATGACACTATATAAAATATTTTGCTTAGAAATATTCTGCTGATCTAAGATCTTAAGAGAACTTCTGGTGTATAAATATCTAAAATATAAGTAAACTAAAAGCCTTTACTTTCAAATAGATAAATCTCAAATATGAATGTGCCAACAGTCCATCAAGACTAAGTATATACAAATTTTAATATTTTTCTGCTTCTGATATAAGGATATGCATGTATGTTACACCATTTTTATTTTGAAATATGAAATCCAAGTCATACTTACAAGAATTAGATATTTGTTGATGATATCTGATAATGCATTCAAAGACAACTTTAATATATTTC
>JAPMOR010007248.1:0-16924 GCA_026543865.1 Argiope aurantia
CACAAAATTCAAATCTATTGAAATAATTAAAAGAACTATTTATTTTAAATAAATAATTTGATAAACCGAGCTAATCAACGTGATGATAATTAATTAATACAGCTATGTATTTGCTATCTCAAATTTTTTCTGTTCTTTTTCAATAAATTGATCATTAAATTTGTCATCTACAAAATACTACGTAAAATAAAAAAATTATGCTTATCCAAAAAAATAATACGAATTCGTATTTAATGATAGACCATATATGTCTTTCATCTATTTCATCACTTTAAAAATTAGAATCTGAACTGAAGGGCAGATCATTCAAAGATCGATTAAGAAACTCCATAAAGAAAGACTGAATGTACATCTTCAAGACCTTGTCATTTTTCTTTAACGAGCAGACAATCTAATAATAAGTTGTAAAATTTAAAATAAATCTGAAAGCTAGTGCTAATGTATACTTATACAATATGGTGTTGAAAATATTTTTATTTATTTATTTTTAGCATGGCAACGTTATTTAAGAAATGTTTTTAGCTGTCTCGTTTTGCAGATGGCAACTTGTAGTTCAATCCCAAGATGGAATAAAATCAGGGTGAATGTATTTCCGGTGGGATATTGTTTTTCCATTTAATGTATAAAGCTAAAGGAAAGGGTGTTTTTTCTTAGGCAACTTTAATATATGGAAAGTTTTATGCTTCATAATACTGCAAAGAAAATCAAATATTGAATTTCTGCTTTTCCACCAATTGAAATGAAAATTTTATACTAATCAATAATATTAATGACAGTAATATCGAATTTCATTTGCATGACTTATTGCATTTTCGAGCTATTTCATTTAAATACGTGGGAATATGCAGAATGGCAAACGGTCAATGATTTAATAAATTATGTTTAAAATTTGATACAGGTTTATAATTTTAATAAAAAATGTATATGAGTCATTTTTATCTGCATTTTTGCGTTTTTGAATTATCGAATAAACATGGATGGATGTAAAGACAAATTTTCTTTCTATTGATTTCGTTCAAAATTTGATAGAAATCTACAAATTTGGTGAAAACACATACTAAATTTCATTCCGTAGATGGTGGATTTTTTTTTCAGTTATCGTTATCACAGTTCAAGAAACAAACACGCATAAATCTGGAAATGTTTTTCATAATCAAGGAAATATGAGATGTAGAAGTTCATCAAAATCACCTGATCGATTATTTTGTAAGATTTTTTTCTTTGTGTAATCTATATATTAAAAAATTACATGTCTTCATGAAATTTAAAACAAAGCGTGAAAATGAATTAAGAAAAACATTATTAAGATCAATTTTTTACAATAAATAGTTGAAATTTTGAAGTTATTGTTATAAAATTGTAAAATGCAGTTGTATGGTTTATCTTAATTCCTTGATTTTCAGTACTATTGATATTTTGTGATCTGAATAGAAAAAATGTTAATAATTATAATACTAGGAACAAAGAACATTTGACAGCAGTGTTACAGGAAGAATGGAAGAAAATGGCCCTTGAAATGTTACATATTTTGTCTTCTATAAAAGCTGATATGAAAGCAATAATATATGCAAAAAATTTTAATTCATATTACTTTTTATTTTTGTTAACAAGTTACATTAATTGTATATTCAATTTTGTAGCTTAAATCATTCTATTTGAAGCAATGACAGCTAACATATTTGCAAAATTGACAAAAGTATTGATAAAAATATTATGAACCCCCGTTTTTGTTTCCATTGGCTTCGTATGCTTAATAATGTGCTTTTATTATTCTTTCAGCTGTTTAAACATGACTTTAATACAACATTTTTACGATTTTACAAGTGGAAAAAAGAGTCATATCTGTAAGTGTGACAATGGACAACAGTGGATTTAATCTCTCTATTTTATAAATATGTCAAGAAAGACATTATTTATCTTTGGGCAAGCTGATAGCCTAACCAACTCCATACAAATTAATAAATTATCAATTAATGAAATAGAAAAAACTATGTAGCAAAAAAATAAAACTTTCAGGTATATAATTGTTTTATTTTTTGCAATGCTTTACATAGTAACGTTAATATGTCTCAGCTCAAGCACACATTTCTGTCATTTGAACCCTCATATTTAATGTCTTTGTTATTAATTGTTTTCAACTTCTATAATTATAAACGGCAACCGTTTAATTCTTCGGATTTATTAGTTATGATTCAGAATGAACCATTTCAACCACTGGCATCCCTTAGTTTATATCCTTTCTACATTAGGTCTAACTATGAGTCACATGCGTAATTTATATACCAGGTCTCCATACTCAATAAGTATTTCCAGCAATATTGTTCCGAACTCTGAGTTTAGGTTTGTCCCTCCGAATATTAAACGAATAAGGGATAGTTTATTCCTTGATTTTGTTAACTGTATATGAGGGTTGATCAAATTATTTTTCTATATATTATTACATTCTACAGAAGGTTTTCTTGCCTGACGAATGATTTAGAACATCAGATATATTCACATACGTTCCTTGTGAGTTCGAAACTGAATATATGTTAAAATGATATATTTTAACCACTGTGCTTATTGGGTCGCTACTCTGCTCAAATAATTTGAAAAAGATGACGAATTTGTTAATGCTATTAGTGGCCTTTTGGCTAAGCATCATTCAGCATTTCGAAAACAAAAACAACTGTGTGGCATTCTGGTACAAGCCTTTTTGTCCATATTTGTTTAATGGAATATGCGATATTAAATATGCATACCTCAGACGATATTGAGGTAACTTATTTTACTTTAATTTAAATCCCTTGCAATGTTTCATTTATTTTTATTTATTTATTTATTTTTGAAGATTGGAAAGTTTTTTAAAATATTGTCTTGCAATAAAATCCTGCACTAGAGAAGATCTGACAATTTTGCGATATTTTTAACTCGGAAATTTCTTTAAAAACAGTAGTGTTTAATATTCTGCATCCTGGGGTATAAAATTACATCTACATAAATGCTATTTATTGCCATTTGTAAAAAAATCCGTAGAGTAATTTTTAAATAAAACTTCCAAAAAGTCAAACTTTATTTTCTACAGTTTTTGCAGCTTTACTTCGTCATATATCCCATGAAATTAAATTTTTATTGAAAGTAATTTGAATAAATTTCATGATTAATTTTAAATTGGAATATTTATTCTAATTTCAAACTTTTCAATGAATTTAAATTTAAACTTTGATGCAATTCCCAAAACTATTTCACAGTTACAAAGCTAAAATTATCGAACTTAATTGGCAAAATATATGTTAACGAAAATATACACAACTGCAACGTAAACTGTTAACTTCAATACATTTAATTTCTCGCTTAGTATGAAATAAACATCTTATTGATACATTTATCTTAAAACTAAAAAATAATTAAAATTTTTCACTTGCACCAAATTTTGATAAATGCAAGATCATAGTTTATTATTTCAAATTCACCACAAATATACAAAGAGTTCAGAGAAAATTCAATAGCATTTCTCTAATCCGAATTCATCGATAACTCTAATATTTTCTTTGTCTCTTTA
Source organism: Argiope aurantia (assembly GCA_026543865.1). Lineage (NCBI taxonomy): Eukaryota > Metazoa > Arthropoda > Arachnida > Araneae > Araneidae > Argiope > Argiope aurantia. The sequence goes on from JAPMOR010007248.1 coordinate 3,542, forward strand.
AATTTTACACACAAAGTGCTAAAATATCGTTTTCATTACAGCGTTCTATAAATCGTATTCATTGTTCTGTTTACTTCGAAATTAAAAAACGTTTTCTCTGAATTATTTGATGTAGTTATAACATTTTGCCCTTGTTAATAGTAAGGGAATAATTTAAGGTCCATAATTTTTACCAGGACTTGAATGGTGGGCAATATCTTATAACAAATTCATTTTTTATAGATTTTGAACACTTTATATGGGGACTGCATCATATATATAACTGTACAATTATTGTGTGCAAAGGGATATATACTCTTTATTAACCTTTTAACAAAATCATTTTTTGAATACTCGTGTATTTAATATGCTTAATTATTCGTAATGATGGATATTTCGCTTAACGTAAAGTATTTAAATACCTACTTTTACGTTAAGTATTTTTATTCCTAACTATTTTATTATGTTTGTAGGCATAGTAAATTGTGCTTTGAGAAAGGCGTGATAAAAGGAGAGTTCAAAACTCTACGGGGCATAACTTTTGAGCCTGAGGCTATAAAATTTGGCACGTATTCCTTCTGAGGTAGCATGTACTCATTATAAGACTGAAAATTTTAATCTTTAATCAAAATTGATATGTTTTTCTAAGTCGCATATTATTGAACAACCCATTTTTTTTTCTAAAAAATAAACTTTTTATTTATAAGTAATTACGGTGCATTTTTTCTTTAATTTTAATAACCTTTTAAAATTAAATTTTTAAATCAATACTTTCATTTTTACTTTTTCTTATACGTAATATAGAGAAAATATTGTAATCGTCAAAAAAAAAAAATCGAACTCGAAATTTCGATGAATCTCTAGGTTTTAGATATCCCTGATTTGGAAAAACATTTTTGGGAAATATTTTTCTGCCTGAAATTCGAAACATAACTGAAATTCTATGGATAATGCTAAATACTAAATTTCATTTAATTAGGAAACAACTAGTTAGAGGTATTCGTTCTATGAGCAGATTTTTCGGTGCCATGTTCCATCCAAGAACTAATGTAAAGCCAGCATACTATGTTTCCTAAATATAATGTATTGTTGAATTATGGCAACTGCAGACAATTAAAAATCCATTAAGTCTTTTTACTCGTATCTGAAACTTCAAGATTCATCGAGATCTAGAGATTCATTACAAAACATTACATCTCGAAACTAATTTCAGATAAGAAAAAGATAAGATTGTAAATTTATATAACTATAATAAAAATATATATTAAAATGTTCTTTATCATGTTCTTTAAGAACATCGTCAGTTTGTGATGCAAAATGCAAAAATTCAGAGCTGAACTATCAAGAATATCCGCACTTCAAATTCTGAATGCTAGAATCAATTTCAATGCTTATAGTTTGTGTGGAGGTTTGCATTTTACGAGTACGATAAGTTCGACCGATTTCAACTAGTGATTAAAAAATGAAATCAAATTTATATAGTATCAATTTGGGTATCAGCATTACCCTACTTTCCCTCTTCATGAAAATCATTCTCGATGCTCTTTTACTTAATTGCAATGCCTTAAAATAATTCTATTTAATTCCTTACACTTGTCGAATTTCGCATCCAAAATTTCTGTTTGCATAATACCTATAGTAATTAAAATCCTTACTGACTGCATATCACTGAATTTGTAAAAGTGTTGATGTTTCATTTAAATTCGATTGTTCTTAACATAGTTATAAACAGTTGCTTAAAAAAATTCTCAACTATTCTTAGTCTAATTTCGGTCAAAATTTGGCTAAAAGAATTTTTAGTTTCTTTGGTAAATGCTCTTATTAAATTTTTTAATGAAACGCTCTATAAACCAAGAAAGGATTGTTAAAGGGGTTTTGAGTCTTTTTTTTAATTTGTTAATATGAAAACTTGTCATTGTTTATTCGTTTCTTTAGGAGAAAAGGCTTTAAATTTTTTCTACTGATGTTACTAGTATCGTAATATTTTAATCGCTTTAACAAATTGTTTTGAGTTTTAAAAATGCTATATGTTGATAAAATTCAGAAAGACTGACTATAAAATTCGATAATTACAGTAATGGATCAAACCATATTAGTTGAAAAATATTTTTAAATGCGCATTTTTTTTTATTAATAGACAAATGTAGAATTTTTTTATTCGATTTAGAGATCAAAGAAAACTCGTTAACGACAAAAAGAGGAAACATAAAGTAATTAAGCCGAAATATACATGAAGTCTGAGGCCATACAATATAAATTAAAATGTTTAATAAATATTATCAATGTTCCAATTTAATTAGATTACTTATATAAGCATGGTACACTTTTACGATTGTTTTTGCCTCCAGAGTTATCCAAACTGAGTAACTTTTGGATAACAAATTCACTTAAACTTGCAATAAATTGTAAATAACTAAGTTTTATTCAATAAAACTTGCAACAGAATGTAATCAAACAAGTTTCCTTACTGATGATAGAACATCGCGAAACGACATAAAGATTATATACCTATTTTAAAATATTTATTACATAAATGTTAACATTGATTCACTGATTTCAAACATGTAACACTTTCTTAAATTCCACGAACTACATTTGTATATCATTGCTGCTTCGAGTTGCCCATTTTTTGTCCCAGTTTTTAATAAGATTTCAGTTACGAAAAATACCCAGTTACAATGGATTTGGCTATAGCGTTTCTATTTCTATCATTCAACGTTATTTTCTGTCGTATTCAATACTATTTGTTTTGTTATTTTATTGATCCAGAAATTTTCAACTCAACCGAAAGAAATAATTATATTTTTAATCGCCATATAGATTAACATAATTTTTATCTTTATAGATTTATTGTCATATGAAAAAAATTATCCCAAATTTAAGCCATCTTTGTTCTCATCCTCGAACCATATGCCATGAAATGTTATCGGCACAGAATCAATTACTGGATTGAAAGTTTCCTGCAAAAAGAAGACAATGATTCAGTGATAGTGGTATGCTCAACTATGTTCTATTTCCTTTTGGATTTATATCAACGAAGATTAAATGAACCCAGCAAAACATAATTTTAAAATAGTTCTGTATCAGAATTTAACTTTTTTTCTTGTTCATCTAGAATATAATGGATAAATTAAATGTATTAAAAAATTCTAGGTTAATTCAAAATTTCAAACATAATAAGAATGGATTGGGTTTCAGAAAAATGAAAAGTCGTACAAATCCTCTAGCAAAAGAAAAAAAAATGGCAGTGAAATTAAAAGCAAATCCACTTTCCTGCCACAGAAGTTTTTTCAATTTGGGTTTAAAAATGTATAAATAAATTATTGTTGAAAACTGATTGGTGATAAAAAAAAATGATGCATTTCTCTTTATTCTTAAATTTCATTCTTCAGCATAATCCCATTTCGCTTATGTAAGAAATATTGAGGCTATTTTGCTCAAACCCTTCTGATCAAGACCAATATGTTTCAATTTAATAATGTATTCAGTGACTAGATTACCTAGAGTCACAGTAACCGAGTGACTTTTCTGCCAGGTTCCTTAGTTCACGTGATATTTCAGATTTAATTTAAAATTTTTCCATGTAATTAACACCTCGCAAATAAACATTTTGCATACAATGTTGGTGTGTGATACACATGGATCCTAAATTATTTCTTAATTCAGAATTTGATCATTCCAAAAAACATAATAGACAATTACGACCAATTTTCAATGAACATTGTGAAAAATCAACTCATAAAAATATAGCACATTGATTCTATGGCTGATTGATAGTGATTTCGATACAATATATTTGAAATGAATGGCGAGTATTTCCATATTATACACAGAAGGCTAATCGAGGATAAAGAGAACTGAAAGAATTAGGCAATTTAAGAAATTTCAAACGGGAAATATGATTCTAAAAACTCGAAACATCATTGTTTTATAACATTTTGGAAGGAATTCAGGTATAATCGGAATTACTCTAGATTTTGTATTTCAAAGTTACTTAAAGGAACAATAGTAATGATAAATGATTTAAAGAAACATAGTATCAAGGATTCCTCAATTAACGTCAATAAAAAAATTGAAGATCCAATTAAAGCTAAATAAAAGTTATAAGAAATTACGTTTAACGAGTAGAACTTCTCTTAGTTGCAACAGATTTGACTATATTACTTCTATTTCTGTCAAAATCAATGTTTTCAATGCTATTTATTACATAATTTATTTAAAAATTGTTAATTCAGTCTGAAGAAATAACTGTATTTCAAATCTTCATGCTAACTAACGCAATTTGTTTCTTTTTCCTTAGATTTAGCATCTTGTTGAAAAATTGACAAAAAATTTTCTCTTTAATATAAAAACTGGTTCAAGTTCAGTCCATCTTAGACTATCCGTTGCCTGTCGATATAAGGCATAAATTGGAATTATCGACACAGAATCAAGCATTGGATTAGAAGTTGCCATCGATGCAGTGGCGTAATGTACTATAGTTCTTTCATATATTTTCTTTAACTAAATCTGACTGAATCTAACAAGGTATTATAATCTTAGTCTTTGCTAAAATAGTTCTTTATCTGAGAATATTTTTTCCTTACTCATCCAGAATATGAGAATTATAGTAAGAGATTCCAATATTCGACAATCCTAGATTTATTCCAAAAGCCTAGAGAAACAATGAATTGATATTTTAGAAAAAGACAATGATAAAACAAACACTCCAGTATTAGAATGTTAGTAAAATTAGAAGCAAACTGTCTTCCTATCGGAAGGAGTTTCTGGTGCTGTTTAATAAAATGGATAAATAAATTATTGTTTAAAAATCCTTAATTATTCCTTTCAAGATGTTGCTTTTTTTATATTTAAAATATTATACTAATGGGCTGAGTTCATTTATTGAGAAATATTAAGTTCCTTATTCAAAACATTTCATCAAACTCATTATGTTTCATATAAGTAAAGCACTCAAAGCATTAAATTCCATAAAATCATTCAGAATCTTAGTAGTTTTTCTGTCAAATTCCCTACTTCATTTAGAATTCCAAACGCAATGCAAAATTTTTCATATTTAAGATGTGAAAAATGAACACTCCATGTACAATATGAGTGTGACAAATATCAGGAAACTAAATTAACGCGGAATGTGGTTATTCGGAGAAACGTAACAACCATTTATGATCCATTTCCTTTTTAAAATGAGTACCATGAGATATCGGATCATAAAAATGTAAACGTGTACCGATTTTATGGCTGACTGACAATTAGGAGAGGTCGAAAAATGCATTCAAATGGATGGCAGATGTTGCCATGTCACGCACGGCAGGCTAACAGAAGAAAATGCAGAAAGAGGAAAGAATCGGACTGTTTAAGTAATTCCTGATCGAAAATACAGCTCTAAGAATTCAAAGGATGTGATATATAAACATATGTTTCAAGCTCGTGTGGAAAGAAAATGGAAAAAATTTATTTCATACAATCAAAACTATACCAGTCTTTGTCCGGTGAAGTTCACAAAGGAAACATAAGTAGCGATGATAAGTAGAATTCAGTTTGAAAAGAATTGATCTGGTTAATTATAAGCTTTGTTAGCTTTCCAAACTTTATCTTAATGAAAATGGGTGTATCAACTTTTGATAATTATTTTAAGTTCTTTTGATTTGCTGGGGAAAACTAAAAGATTTTAGCTTCTATGTTCTTTCATTGATTTTCAACAGATAAATATATTTAATAGCTTTTTCATTGGAATGAAATTATTTTTTCTCTATTATTTGTTTAAAGTATTAAATAAAATCATAAAAAATTTTAAAGTGACAATTTAATACGTCTAAACTCCAAATAAGTGAAATCTGAACTTTAGATTCAAGTTTATACTAATATATTGCATATACACATTCTTTTTAATGGATATTTATAAAAGCAACTTATTTTTTTAATCTTTCAGATAATAAATTTTGAGGAATGTTTCTCAACTTATGTGAAGTCATAAAATGTAGAATAAAATAGTCAAAACTTTGAGCAGGCTTCATGCCCTAGGCTTTCCACTATATTGCAATTTAGGTTCAATGTATTAAATAGTTTCGATTTTATTATGCCTTCAATACATCTACGTAGAATTGCTCTATACAAATTAATTGGGCTTTTCATCAGAAGGGATTGTTTAGGACAAAAAATGACTGAAAAGAATGAAATTTGAAAAAAAATCTGAAAAGATTCAATATATCACTTCCTCGTTGGAAAACCAGATAACGGGCCATTCTGTATTAGCAGGGCTAATTATAAGGCATTAAAATAATATCATTTTTGTTTAAACCCAAATTTATGTGTTAATATCCATGCTTTTTGATCATCCACTTATTTTCTCTTAAATTATTCTAAACGATATTTCCTAGATTTGTTTATTTCAGCATATTCAGTCGAATAATAAGCAATATATTTCAAAAGATTCATGAAAATCGTCAGTTATTTAATAATTTACTTGTGTCTCTTGGGTAATCTCACTATTCGAATAATCTTAAGTTTAGAAAAAATAAAAGCATTTACAATTGTTTCTGGGATCTGTATCATATGCAACAGGGGAAAACTATTCCAAAGTTAAAATTCCTCCTAATTTTTTCTGTTTCAATTTAAAAAATATTGGGAAAATAATAATTTTAATGAGACTGTATGCTCGTTTTCAAGTAAACATTCAATATTCATTTTCCAATAAGCTTACAATTTATGGTAGTGAAAAGGGAAAGAAAAATACCAAATAAGTACCAAGACAGAGAATAAATATACAGCAAGACTCATTTATTTCGATTCATCAAATGTTTTTACCAAACACTGAATCTATTTCAGGTTGAATGGTAACATTTTTGTTCAAATTAGTTTTGAAGTGGATCATAGAATCACACGTATAAGAAATTTGAATGGAAGTTCAAAGTTAAGCAATTTTCTAGTCAATTGTTCCATTAGATAACTTTGGATAATCGATTCTATTTTAAATAATGTCCATAAAACACAAAGAATATTTTTGATTCTTTATATAATTATGTATTACGACAAATGGTTATAAAAATATTCAATTTAATCCAAAAAAGAATATCATTTGTAATGCATTGTAATTTATTTAAAGTGCACTATAGAACAATGGAATTAATCAAATATATAGAAATATAATGCTTGTAAAATGAATGAAAACACAGTGGAAACTGCGTTATTAAATTCTGCAGGAGGCTCCGTGTATATATTGATGCTGGAGAAAATATCTTTCAAATATTTCTCTTTCAATAAATTATAAAAAAATTAATTTGTTGGCAACTTAAAAGATTATGTTGGCTTAAAAAGCTAACCAAGTTGAAAGCTTAAACATACTGTTTCGCATTGAATTCGTAAATTGTTAGCTTAAATTCGTTAAAAAAATGCTCGTCAAAATAAAAATGTATCGAAAAGTATATGCTTTAAAATATGCACCAAGATATTTAACAATAATCATTAATCTAATAATATCGCACATCATATAATTTCAAAATTTTAAATCAAATTTGTTTATTGTATAAGATTTTAAATAAGTGGAAATTTTTCCTCGGCTTTTTTTCAACATATCTTTATAGAATTGTATGTTTTTAACACTAAGCCGTCCGATGGCACCACGTTGGTGTCATGCGGAAACTGTTGTGCAAATGCCAATGACACCACTCTGGTGCCCTGAAAATGTTTATTTTATGATTTTTTTATTTTATTTTAATTATTTACTATTATTTATATTATGAATATAAAAAATAAAATATCTTTAACTAATAATATTATGAAAATGAGAATTATGTTCACCTGAAAACTTCGAAAAACCGCCAGCGATAGCAGTCCTACTGGTACCAAATAAAAAATATTCCGATCAGTTGTGCGAATGGCATAGGACTTCAAAAGGTTTGTAGCTCTGTGTAGTCTGACAGACATATCAATCACTTCATTTTCGAAGGCCTCTATTCATCCTTCAATGAATGGAGCTTTCAATGAACATTTCATCACTTCTTTAAATAGATCTCATTCGAAGATGGAAACAAATTGCTCTGGTTTTCCCAAATAAGATTCAAACTAATGAAATTTTCGGGCTTCATTCATTGAATTAATTATTCGAGAGTAGCAATGTAAGGGTCTATTACCATGGCCTGTGTAATTTCTCCTTGATATCATCGAGCCAATTAAAGGAAATATCTCCAGAAATTCACCGCTTTAAAAGATTCCAGATTCTTAAAGCCATTTTTGTGGCACAGTTTTGAATATTGAGAGGCCTGCATTACCTAATAATCGAATTTTCTATTATGCTTTTTATTTACATAATGCTTTTGAGTCATAATTAATAAATACGATCATTCTCAGAAATCGCATTAACTTATAAACAATCAAATATCAATAAGAATTCTTCGCGCCAAACTTCGTCATTTGGCTAATTTAAGAGCTTCATGCCGGTCTGACGTTCTGTTTCGATTAGAATAATTATACTGCCTGACATTGGTTGATAATTTTAATCTACTCGTTTTTTATTACAGCTTAATTTTTACCTGTGCAGCTATATTTTCCCAAGTCTGTGTAAAATGCTGTATCGCTGCCCGCTATGTAATCTGCCGGCAGGAATTCTTTTTCCCCCTATTCAAAAGAACTACTTCTACTTGTTCAGTTTATTTTTCTTGTCTTGTTCCTTTTTGTATAAAATAAATTAGCTCTTGTTCTTGTTAAAAAACCATAGCATTTCCTGAAACTTTGAACATTTAAGCGAAAAAAGTCAATCCATACCCCCCACAATTCCTCCTAACTGATGTGCAACAGCGACACAGTTTGTGCACATTATTCTGAATTTCATTTCTAAATCAACTGTGAAATTTTCAATGTCATGCTAAATGATTCATATACATTAATCAATTTTTTTCAGATTTTTTTTTCAGATATTACTTGAAGATGCTTTGCCCAAATAGAATGGAGGTTCGTGGTGACCTGGTGGTACAGTATCGGCTTCGGGACCAGTGGCTCAAAATTCGATTCCACCGAAGAACCGTTGTTTAAGCGGGCCTGGTGCACGCCAAATCCGCCTGGGCCAAATGCCATCTCGCTGATGCGATGCAGAAGATTGAAAAGGGATATGCTAGCCCAGATGTCGTACTCATCATCTAACCATGGTTCAAAATTATAAGATCCGTCACGATAATAGCCCTAGTGTTTTAAAACTTGAATAATATAAGTAAACCAAATAGAGTGGACCAAACCTTAGAAACGTAACCAAGGTTTTGTTTTCGACCTCATCAAGGTATTATCTTGATTGAGATACTCGACATTGATATCAGAATGAAATTATATATAATTGTGAATAATTGCACGTCAAAAGGCATTATTAATGGCAAAATAAAACAATTATATTTAATAATGCTCGCAGAAAAGATGTGAACAATTAGTTCATGTCTACGCATATAAAACCAACCAAGACATGGATGCATTTACAATTTCTATAAATGTCAACTATCAATTATTCACTACATTGAACATCTAATACTGTAATGTGATAATTTTAAATATGGTTTGATAAAAGTAATATTCGTATTTCATTATGAATTTCATATGAATTATTAATCACAATGCACTAGAATAATTTATGTTATTTTTGTAATTTGAATGCAGATGATAAATAACTATTTGTATGACTTTTTAAAACTCGATTTTCTGAGATTTCTTCCTTATGATTTCTGTAAATACTATAAAAAGGATTAGCTACTCATTGCATCCTTTTGCAAAATATTCTATATCTGTAAGATGAAATTTAATTCTACTTGTTCTATAAATAATTTACAACCAAAATGCTCCAAAATTAATTAATTATTAACACCTTGTATTCTTTTTATTAACTAAATTTTAAATAAATTTTTCTCCATTTCTTCAAAGGATGTCTGCTGGTTCGGCCGGCAAGCCTATCAAGAATCCTTTGAATTTCAGAAACATAATTTGATCGCCATGCTTGATCTCCATGGTGATCAATACGTTTAAAAAGGAAACGGAAATTTCCGGATTTAATAAAAAATATTAGGAAAGAATTAAAGCATTTTAATTAAATAGTAATTTTGAAGAATAAATATTTTTATAAAATTAATGAATGTATACGATGAGTGCTTAATTATTTAAAATGGTTACTTAATTATTTAATTTTAACTTTTAAAAATTTAATTATAAATAATAATTGAAAAACATCAAAATTGTTAATTATTTAACACATTTTTTCATTTTCCACATTTTTTTTTTAATTTTTTAAATTTTATAAGCTAGTTGAAATAACTATGATTATTTTTCTATGAATTATTTAACTTTCTTCTATCCTCGGACAATTTCATTCTTTCTATAAAAAAAAAATGCGTGTTACTTTTAAGCAACATTTTTCGATAACACAAGTTTTCGATAAAGGCGAGATAGTGACTGACCAAATATAATTACTTTTAATTTGCAGAATATAATAACTAACATATTGTAAGGAATTATATGGGGAAAAAGTTCATAAGTTACCAGAGGCAAGAAAAATAATGTTTAGTTTTTACAGAAAAATTCTTTAAAAATTTTAGAAAAGATATGCAAATTTATCTGAAACTTAAAATGCTCCTTCGTTAATGAATATGAATTTTTGTCTGATTACTTTAGAATGTACTATAGTTGCTACAAAAAAACCATTTACTCTTACTGAATTGTTTTAAGTATGGACTTTCATTTCGAAAGATACTAGAAGCAGATAATTTTGTAGATATTGATTCTTCTGTAGAATTAAATGCTGCAGTTATCTTGCAAGCTGTTTGGCTTTCTATATAACAAAATTGTAAATAAAATCTTACCTAATTTCTGTATCTTTTTGGCAAACAGTAATTTATATGCATTGTATTCTTAACTATATTTTAAAAGTACAGTGCAATCAGTTTTCAATAGAATGCTACTAATTTTAAGTAATTTGAAAGTGTAGAAAGTGTGTTTACTTTTTAAACCTTAATACTTTAAATGTACTATTTGGTTCGAAACGTTGAATATCTTGAATTGAGATGCAAAGTGAGATTTGGCTTTCAACAATTCGACTCAAATATGTAAATGAAAAGTCACCATTATTATGCTTTCTGTACAGAATATGAACCATCTGTGTTTAATTCTTCACCAGCAGATCCTTCATGAAGTTGAATAATTGTCAGTTATTGCATTGCTGTTTTATATTTTGTGATATCTAAAAATGTAAGGTATCGGTTTCGTCTTGTGACCACGATTTTAAATGTACAATTATCGCGATAGTATTAGAACTGCAGTGAACTATTGATATGCTTTCCCCCGAAGAACTACCATGTGAACCAAGACAGGGTGCGTGTAAAATTCTTTAGGGATAAATATCTTACCGCTGTTGTGCTATGGAAATTGGATTGGAGACACCAGCTTAAGTATCATTTCGCCAGGAAACAAAATTGCGATATATCCCCAAACATCCCTAGTGTTGCTTCAAAATGGAACAATTTAGCTAAACTATTCCGAAACAATAGCTTCATGGTAAATTTTTTTTGCACTGAGGTATAGGTATGGTCTTAGTTCTGAATTGTGGGTTCGAGATCAGAATCAAGTAAACATCCACAATGCATGTGCAACTGATGTGCGTTAAATCTGCTGATGTGCTTCGAATGTCTGTATGCTGGATAGTCTGTGGAATAGAACACAGACGAATTTGCAAATCACAATTGTCAGCTATTCAGAATAATAAGGATTGTCCCGAAATAGCTCTAGTTGTCTAATTAAAAATAAATTACTTTAAAATAGGCTATTAATCTAACTGAATTGTATTTTATAGATGGTTAACTGATGCTTCTAATAATACAATATAATCACCAACGCCCTTTTTTCCAACTTAATGTTTGTTACCCAGTTAGCGAGTATTTATCGCAACTAATACCCAACTAGAATACATTCTGTTCCCCTGAATTCTCCTACCACCACCACCAATATAATACGATTATAATCAAATGTGGCTAACTTTAAATGACCAGGAGTATTATCCCATCTAATGCGTGGAGAGGTCTCCGAAAAGGACTGTAAAACCTAAAATTGCCAAATTTTGAGCAGATTTTCTAATTTAGAAACTGAAACTGTGTACCTCGGAGCTCTTTTTCCCATATTTTATTTTAAAAAGTCAGTCTAGCTCTAGAAAAGAAAGAGTGTTAAAGGGACACTTCACTCACTACCACAAAAAATGTTTTTTTATATAAAAACTGAATGTTTTATGAGTATTTATTGGTATTAAATTTCATAATAACTGCTGCTTGTCAGATTTTATATGAAATCTTTGATTCGACTTAGTTTGAAACGAAACTAATCTTTCAACAAATTCAACTAAAAGTTCTAACAGTTCCCTTCCACTTCTGGTTCCCTATAAAAAATTAAGTTTAAATTTCTGTAGTCTGTGGATCTTTTTTTAATGCATGAAGATAATTGAACGGGGTCAATTCATGTGACGTAAAAGTCAAATGTCATGTACTTCTTGCGCATGGCATTTAAGTTGCATCCGCACCGTTTTCGTCGATCAGTCTGCCATTAACGTTCTCCGCCAAGTATGAAGCGGATTTTTTGTTTACAATTGAAGTTATAATTTTTGAGTCATTTTCTTTCCTCTTATTATGTGTTAACAGAGGAAATACTGGTGTACTGATGAATGCATGCTTTAATGCGAAACACAAGAGTGACTGTCATGATAAAATGTGTTCTTATTTTCCTTTCAACAATCCTGCCTTGGGTTGATAGCTTTGGTATAGATTTTTTCAAGCCTTCGAAATCGGTGATATGCTCCGATCATTTTGAAGAATTCATTCAGTGTGTGTACATTTATTAAATATAGCTGTTCCAGTAATTTGTTAGAAAACCTCCTCGAAGAAAAAGAATCGGTAAGCGATTTGCCGTCAAAAATAATCAAACAAAATCGTGAGGGCATTTCTAATTTACTTTATTTACATTTCATGACATTTCTAATAATTTTGAATATGCTTAGAAAGTTTTAAAATGTTTACATGAATATTACATTGCATTTTTTTTTACAAAATCTTATTTAAATTTAATTAATGTAAGTAAACAAACTTCTGTTGCAAAAATAACAACTGCTATAATGCTAAACTTAGATGGAAGTTATTATTATTAGTTACCTAATTACATTTGCAGGTTTGTGATGGATTCAAAGTGAATTTATATCAAACTTTTTTATTGTTAAAAATGAAATGTGAATAGTTTATCGTATTTAAACTGAAATTGACTGTTATCATAATATCCTGTTATAACACTGTGCACCTCAGTGATTTCTGTTTTAATAAATAAAGGTCTTTTCATTGAAAATCAATTTCCATAACAGCATTTATTATATAATTTTTATTCCCAACTTCATTGTTACATGCA
>JAPMOR010007250.1:0-14885 GCA_026543865.1 Argiope aurantia
ATCAAAATAAAAATGACATGACGGGGCACGTTAGCACCTATGGCGTTCTGGGACAGTTTGATCATGTGTATGGAATGATGTTGACGACTAATATTTTGTTCTCAGAGACATGTTTAGAAACAGAAGAAAGACGATAAATCGAGCTTCGACCCACTGGACTTCATTTTTGAAGCAATGAAAGCTATGTTTCATTAAGAATTGTCAAGTTCAAAGGCTACTAACAATTTTGGATACATTTGAGTTCTCTAAATCACTGCAGTCAAAAAGCTTCGAAAGGCGGGAGTACCTATTGGGTACCTGCCAGCACGGAAATCTTTTAGCTGTGAGAGGGAAGCAGATCTCGCAGAATGTGTAAAACGAACTTCAAATGTTTATTTTGGTTTGAGTCCGAATGAAGTACGCAAATTTGTTTACCAGTTTGATCCGATGATGGTACGATAATTCTCCCAATGGTGGATGCGATTTTGATTTGATTGAAGACTCAGGCTATTTGAATTTTGAAAAAGATTAAGAGGTTAATGATTTTGTATTGATGAAATTGTTAAAAGAAGATAAAAAAATTTCAAAAAATTTCCTTGCTAAATTTTTGTACGAAAAGGAACTTAAAGACAAAAGCAGACTTATGATTTTACAGCCCTAAAAATAAAATTTTGTATATTATATTGAAATAAAATATAACGGTTCATTTATCGCAAATTTTGAAAAAAATATTTGTAAGCTTCTGAACTTCCATTTCTTGTAAGCTTCTGAACACCAATTAATATTAGAATTGAAATTACGTTTTTTCATAATTTAAAACACATTGAAATATTTGCTTGGTTTAATAGTAATAATATGAAATAAATTGTTTTATTTTTGTAATAAATATTTCAACTCGAATAAAACATTTTCGATGCGAATTAAATTCTCTTGCTACTAATTTTGGACTTCCTATCTTTGACAAATAAAATATGTTTTCGAAATATTATGTTGAATTACAAATTTTAAGAATTAAAAATAATATTTTAATACATATAAAGAAATAAAATATAATGGTTCATTTATCGCGAACTTCACAAAAAAATCATTTGACCATTTCTTTTTCTTGTACGCTTCTATTCCACAATTAATATTAAAATTGAAACTACGTTTGGGTATATTTGTAAATATATTTGCCTAGCTGAATAGTAAGAAAAGTGCTTTTTTTCAATTTTTAAACAAATATAAAATATTTTTCATATTAATTATTAATAGCCAAATAGTCATATTAATAGCCAAAAGGCAAATATCTAAAATCATGATTTACATGAGAAATTAAGCTGAGAAATATTAAACGCTTTTCTCGGGGAACATGCGAATTGAGAGCACAGTTGGCAGCGTCTTTCTTTCTATTCGGGTAACCAATTGTTCGATCCCTGCTGATGATGAGAAAATTTCTCATGAATGCTGTGATTGTACGTCTTTGTTCTTCTGAAGCATGGGATGTTTTTAATTTATATTAAAAAACCTTTCGTAAGAATGCTTCCTCTTTTGTAATAAGTTCCAAATAGACATAGGAAGTATGATTCTACCTTACATAAATTATCAGCATAAAAAGGTTCAATTTTGAAAAAAATAAAATAAATCACTAATTGGAAATTTCGGACTCTTAAAATGAAAATACTGCAGTTTTTTGTTGCGCTTTTGCAATAAAATGTGGAAAATTATTATTTTTATTTTTTAAATTTAAACTAATGAAATTATTTATTTTTATTTCTAAAACTCAATTCTTCAATTCAATTTTTACATGAATTATATTCTAATGCAACTAACTATGGCATTTCTTCGTTTGGTACATAAAGTCATCTCGATGACCAAAAGACAATTATTTGAAATCATGTGTTGCATGAGCAACTCGGATGATAAATATTAAATGTTTTTGAATCCCAGCGTGCGAATCATGAGCATAATTGTCAGCATCTTTGATTCTAGTTTGCAAACCCATTGTTCGATCCATGCTGATGGTTTGAAAATGCTCATCGGTGTTGTGATTGATTAATTGTTTTAAACTGAAACTTGTGATTTTTTCACTTTTATTAAGAAAAGATTTCTCGTCAATGTTTTCTCTATTGTAATAAATGCTGATCGGAAGTCCAAAGTACTATCGTCGGAGGCAAAACACTATCTTGTATAATTCAACAAACTTTTGGGTTAATTTGTCAAAAAAATTAATCTAATTTAAAAATTGGAACTTAAGGACTCTTAAAATATATTTAAATACAAAACTCCAGAGTGTTAACTTGCGACATTTTCGCATTAAAATGGGGAAGATATGAATACAACCTATAAATAGTTTCCTATAAAATCGATGAAAGCTCTCCAATCTCAACCACACTAACTAATTTTCTGCAGCTCTGATTTTATTCATCCCCACAATAATAATAATAAAAAAACAATTTTAAAAATCTTAATTTGTTAATTTCTTGAAATTCATCTTGCTGCGAAATTTATTGAGAGCTAAAAGAAGTACATTTTGTTTTTCAAATTCTTGTTCAGTTTAGGTTTTTATTTTTCCGAAATATTACATAGACTTATGATTTTGAAGTAATAACAATAATTTTTTTCTACAAAGAGACCAGTTAAAATATGTTCATTTCTCGTAAATTTAAAAAAAAAATGTTTCTTTCTTTTTCGTATAAGTTTCTAAACAGCAATTAATATTAGAATACGAAATATCTTTGACGGTAATTTAAATTATTTTGAATCAAAAATATGAATATTTAAACTCGAATAAATCATTTTGATACGAATTAAATTCCCACGCTTCTAAATAAAGGGTTCCTTCATTTGAAACATAACATCTCAATGACCAATTATCGGACTTCCAGATTTATGAGAATGGATGAGAATTAATGGATGAGAATTATTAAATATATTTGCATCTAAACATAGGGATTGTCATTGAGTTTGTCCATGTTTGTAAACACAAATTATTAGCTGAATAGTAATAATGCGAAATAATTTGTTTAATTTTTTTATTTTTAAAACTGGAATAATTCAATTTTTATATGAATTAAATTTTCATGCAACTAATTATAGCATTCCTCCATTTGAAACATAAAGTCATCTCAATGACCAAAAGTCAATGATCCTAAATCAGGAAATGCATGAGAAATTCGGATGAGAAATATTCAATGTTTTCGTGTTACTGCTTGCGAATCCTGAGCGTTAATTATCAGCATCTTAGATACGAGTCTGATCTAAGTTTAGAAACTAATGTTTGATATTCGATCGCTGCTGATAATGAGAAAAATTCTCTTGAGTGTTTTTATTCATTAATTGTTTGTAACTAAGAAAGGTGGGTAATGTTTTCACTTTTACTAAGAAAAGATTTTTCGACAATGTTTTACCTTTCGTAATAAATGTGGATTGGAAGTCCAAAGTACTCTCGTCGGAGGCAATACATTATCTTGTATAATTCACCAATATTAAGGGTTAATTTGTCACAAAAATTAATTTAATTTAAAAATTGAAAATTTCGGACTCTTAAAATATATTTAAACACAAAACTCAAAAGTGTTTAAGTTGCGGCGCTTTCGCTTTAAAATGGGGAAGATATGAATGAAGTCTTTAAATAGTTTCTCATAAAAGCGATGAAGACCCTGTAATTTGAACCAGAATAAATAATTTTCTGCAGTTCTGATTTCATTTTTCTCCACAATACTAATAATTAAAACAAACAATTTTTAAAATCTTAATTGGTTAATTTCTTGAAGCTCATCTTGCTACGAAATTTATTGAGAGTTCAAAGAAGAACATTTTTTTTTTCAAATTCTTGCTGAATTAGGTTTCTATTTTTCCGAAATATTACATAGACTTATGATTTTGAAGCAATAACAATAATTTTTTTCTACAAATATTGAATTTAAAATATAACAGTTTATTTTTCGCAAATTTTCAAAACAAAAAAAAATTGGTTGATGCTTTTTTTTTGTATAAGCTTCTAAACAGCAATTATTATTAGAATCAGAAATATGTTTGACAGTAATTTAAATTATTTTGAATAAAAAATATCAATATTTCAACTCCAATAAATCTTTTTGATACGAATTAAATTCTCTCGCTATTGATTAAAGGGTTCCTTCATTTGAAACATAACATCTCAATGACCAATTATCTGACTTCCTGGTTTATGAGCAAAATCAATTTGGTTTATGAGCATGTATTTAATTTTAAGAAATGGTAAATATATTTGCCTCGAAACGTACGGCTTGTCTGCATAGTTGGAAGCATATTAGCTTTTAGCCTAACTGCCAAAGGTTCGATCCCTGCTAATGATGAGAAAATTGCTCATGATTATTGTGATTGTGTGTTTGGTTTAGCCATCTGAAGCAAGGAAAGTTTTTGATTTTCTTTAGAAAGAATTTCTTGTCAATGCGTTTTCTTTTGCAATAAATGCACATCTGATGTTCAACGTGCTCTTTTTGGAGATATAACACGACCTTGTATAATTCACCAACACAAAAGATGCATTCGTAAAAAAGAAATTCAAACATTAAAATGAAATTTAACATACATTATAAATAGAAATCTCAGGCGTGTCAAGTTGCTCTTTCTTATTAAAATGGAGAAGATAAGAATGAATGTAAATAATTCATGGTAACAACGATCAAGTACCAGCAATCTTCACCGCAATAACAAATGTTCTGCAATTTGAATTTGATTTTCTTCCTACAATGCTAACAATCAAAAGAATGAAGTTTCAAATCTTAAAGACATAACTTCTTGAAACTTATCTTACTGAATTAGGTTTTCTTAGTTGAAGTATTACACAGAATTATGATTATTAGCATTCAAATGCAAATATCGAAATAAAAAAAAACATAAAGATCCATTTCTTGAGAATAGTCAGAAAATGAAATAATTTGTTTTTCTCTTATTTAAACAGGAATTTTTAAACAGGAATAAAACTATTTTGAAAGGAATTAATTTCACTGGCAACTATTAGACGATTCCTTTGGTTCAAACATAAAGCCATTTGAATGACCAAAAGCAATTATCTCAGTTCAATTATACTTGACCAATTTGGATGAAAAATGATGAATTTTTAATTAAAAACTAACAAACTACTAACTAATTACCATAAGTGGAGTTGAAAATTCACCGTGTGCACTATGTAATGATTGTTGACAACTATTTTCAGCGGATGCGGACTTTAAATTATTTTTAGATTAGTTGTATGCTTTTGTAATTAAATTGTATTTATGTCAGTTATATATTTTTTGTGTATACTTACAGTTTTAAGTACATAGTTTTTTAAAGTATTTTTTTTAACTTGTTTTCGTCCGATTATTTATTTAGTGCTTATTTTCTTAGTGTTTCATGCATTTAAAATTGTTAATTAATGGATCTGGTGATGATGAATCTGAGAAAAGTTTGTTGACAAATTCTTGAGATATTACATAAATTAAGAAAGATATTCTTTATTGTCCATAAAGTTAAAATATTCAGTGACTCTGTTTTCAGTAATCATATATTATAAAAAAATTCTTTGTTTCAGTAAAAAATATATTAATTGCAGATTAATCATTTCCACTTTAATTTAAGGCATAAATTCTACGGGAGCTAACAGAAAGAGATTAGAGTGTTACATATTACGTTATAACTGAAATATTTTATAATATTATGAGTGAATTGTAAGACTATCAACTTTGAAATAAAATATTTTGATGAAGACGCTAAGCTTTTAAAATATTTTGATGAAGACGCTTTTAAAGTAGGAATTACATAAAATATTTAATTATTAAAATTTTTATGAGTATTAAGATTGGTGAACCGGTTGGTCACCAAATGCGGCTAGTATATTATAAATTCAAAACTCAGCAATTTTAAGCTCCGCTATCGAATTAAAATGTAGAATATATGAAGGCAGTCGATGAATAATTTCCTGTAAAAGCTATCAAGGCAAACAACTCTCCATCTCAATAACTAATTTTCTGTTATTCTAATTTTACTCTGCCATGTCAATAATAACAAACAAAACAATCAGTGTTTTAAATCTTAATTTGTTAGCATCTTGAAACTCTTCTTGCAACGAACTTTTTAGACAAAAAAAAAACAAAAAAAAAACACCAGTTTTTTCTATAATTTTTGCCGAATTAGTTTCTTTCAGAAATATTACGCAGACTTATGATTTTCAGCATTAAAAATAAATTTATTTAAATATAATATCGAAATCAAATATAACGGTTGATTTCCAGCGGAATTTGAAACAAACATTTGACAGTCTTTATTTTTTCATGTAAGCTACTAAACAGCAGTTAACATGAGCATGGAAACAAAGTTTTTCCATATTTGTAAATATATTTACTCAGCTGAATAATAAGAAGACAAAATAATTAGTTTTTTTTTATTTTTAAACACGAATAAAACAATTTTGATAGGAATTATATTCTCATTCAGTTATATTAGTAATCTATCGATTCAAATATAATGTCACCTAAATTATCAGAAAGGAATTATCTGAAATCATTATTTATATGAGTAATTCGGATGAGAAATATTAAATAATTTTGAATTCAAACAAGCAAATTTTGATCATTGTTGGCTCATCTTTGCTTCAAATTCGATAACCACAGATTCGATCCCTGCTGATAATTAGAAAATTGCTCTTGGGGATTGTGATTACATGCATGTCTGTGCTTTGTAGCGGGGAATCAATTTTATTTAGATGGGATTTCTTCTCAATGCTTTCTCTGTTATAATAAATGCTGATCGGAAGTGCAACGTACCTTCGTCGGAGGCATAACACTATCTTGTATAATTCACCATCAAAAAGGATAAATTTGTCAAAAAAATGAATATAATTTAAAAATTGGAAATTTTGGACCCTTTAAAGATTTTTGAATACAAAATTCAAAAGTGTAAAGTTGCGGCACTTTCGCATTAAAATCGGGAAAATTTGAATAAAGTGTTTAAATAATTTCCCATCAAAGTGATGTAGGCACTCCAATCTCAACCACAATAACTAATTTTGAGCAGTTCTAATTTCATTCTTCCCTGCAATACTAACAATAAAAACCAGCAATTTTATTTTTTAGCATTAAAAATTACATTTTTTATACAAATATAGAAATGAAATATAATGGTTTATATGTCAGAAGTTAAAAAAAAAAAAAAAAAAAAACTATGGCCTTTTTATGGACTATATCTCTTTTTTTTTCTTTTAAGCTTCTAAACAACAATTGATATTGGAATTGAAATTAAGTTTGTTCATAATTTAAAACATATTGAAATATTTGGTTATGTTATTTGTAATAATATAAAATATTTTTTTTTCTATATTTTAATTGGAATGAGACATTTTTGATGCAAATTAAATTCTCATGCCACTGATTACAGAATTTCTTCGGTTGAAACAGAAAGCCATCTCATTGATCAAAAGGCAATGATCTGAATCCAGGATTTACATGAGCAATTTTTATGAGAAATATTAAATGCATTTGCATCGAATCGCGTAAATTCTGAGGCTAGTTGGAAGAACCCCAGCTTCTAACTTGATAAACAGAGGTTCGTTACGTGCTGCTGATTAAAAAATTGCTCATGAGTGCTGTGATTGTATGGAAGATTCAATCAGAAGCAGGGGCTGTTTTTTCTTTAGAAAGGATTTGTCATGAATGTTTTCTCTTTTGTAATAAAAGCCGATAGCAATGTCAAAAACCCTCTTCGGAGGTATGACACTATATTGTATATTTCTCCAATATAAAATAATACTATCTCAAAAAAATCAATTTAATTTAAAAATTGAACTTCTTTACTCTTTAAATATATTAAAAATACAAATTCAGCAATGTTCAGTTGTGTTTGCGCACTAAAATGGGGAAGATATGAATGAAGACTCTAAATAACAAAATCGATCAAGAAACACCAATCTCAAGCACAATAGCTAAATTCTTTCCCTTCTAAATTTTTAAATCTTAATTCGTTATCTTCTCTTGTCTTTTCCAAATTCTTGCTGAATGAGGATAATTTCAGAAATATTACACAAACTTATGATTTTTAATTAAATTTTAATGAAAATATCAAAATAATAATACAAAGACCCATTTCTCGTCAATTTAAAATGAAATCCTTTGATCGTTTCTTTTTCTTGTAAGCTTCGATACAACAATTGCATTTAGAATGGAAAGTTAGTTTGTCCACATTTGTAAATACATTTGCTTCGCTGAAAAGTAAGAAAATGAAATAGTTTGTTTTATATTTTTTCAATGTTTAAACTCGAATAAAATATTTTTGATGCGAATTAATTTCTCATGCTACTAATTCTAGGATTCATTCGCTTGAAACCAAAAGTCATCAAGGTTTAGTTTAGTTATATTAACGGTCCATTTCAAAGTAGCACCAAGGCTATTTTGGGACGGACCTCGTAATTTTGAACTCGGTCAGATAACGGAGACGGCACCAGAGCTCTAGTCCTCTGTACCAAGTTCCCACACATACCAGCTTAAGGACGTTTGGTCCCGACTCTTTTAACATTCACCAGCCCCAGTTAAACGACGATTATTCGGTGTAACTAGAAACCCTTAGGTTCTGCAATCGAGACCTCACCACCAGTCCGCAGCAGTCAAGTCGTTTTAAAGAGAAAGGGCAATTATCTGATTTATAATTTACATGAACAATTTGAATGAGGAATATTAAATGCATAGAATCAAACGAATTATAAGCATACTTGACTTCATCTTCAGTTCTAGAATGAGGTTCGATCCCTGACGATGATGAGAAAATTTCCCATGAGTACTGTGATTGTATGAAATATCTATTTTGAAGCAAGGGATGCCTTAATTTTCGTTATAAAAGATTTTTCGTCAGCGCTTATTGTTGTTTTTTTATAACTGCAGATCGGAAATTCCACACACCCTGGTCGGAAATATAGAACTATCTTGTATTCCATCATAAAAGGTCCATTTCTCAAAAAAAAACTTTATTTAATTTAAAAATTGTGTATTCTGACCTCTTTAAATATCTTATAAATACAAAACTAAGCAATATAAAACTTCGCTTTAAAACGGGGAACATATCAAAGAAGTCAATAAAAAATTTTCCGTAAAAGCGATTAATACAAATCAGTCTCAAAGACAATAAACAATTTCCGACAATTATAATTACCTTCTTCCCAACAATAATCAGAAAACAAAAAAAAAATTTTTTTATTTATCTTAAAATGTTAATTTTTTGAAACACCTCTTGCAGTGAAATTTTATTAGAACACGATGAATATTCTCTTTTACCTAAAATCATCACGATATCAGATTTTTATCTGAAATTTTACACAGATTTATGAATTTATAGCATTAAAAATAAATATTAAAAAAATATTGAGATCAAATTTAACGATTTCTTTAACGCAAATTTTGAAGGAAAAAAATAAAAATATCCTTTTTTATTGTACTCATTTAGACAGCAGTTAATAGTAGAAAAGAAACTAAGCTTGTCCATTTTCGTAAATACATTTGCTTAACTAAATATTAAGAAAATGAAATAATTTTTTCTCAATTTTTCAAGACGAAGAAACAATTTTGATACCAAATAATTTTTTATGCATCTCATTTCAGGATTATTAGGATGAGATTCATGAAATATAAAGTCATCTCAATTATCAAAACCATTTACCGTAATTCATAATTTACATGAGCAATTTGGATGTTTAATATTAAATATTTTTGAATCAAAACAAATGGACTGTGGTTGTAAATATCACAGCTTCTAGCTTGATATATAGCCTAGTTTAAAATATATTGAGATATTTGTTTACCTGAATAGTAATACTATTAAATAATTTGTTTCATTTTTTCAATATTTAAACCCGAATAAAACATTTTTGATACGAATTAAATTCTCATGTAACTAATTCTAGCATACATTCCTTTGAAACATAAAATCTACATGACCAACTATCAGATTTCATATTTTACGTGAGAAATTTGGATGAGAAATATTAAATATTTTTGCGACGAAACTTGTGCATTATGAGCACAGTTGGAAGCATATTAGACTTCACTCTGACAACCAAAGGTTCGATCCCTGCTAATGATGAAAAAATTGCACATGAGTGCTGTGATTGTATGTCTTCGTCTGATCTGAAGCAGGGCATATTTTTGATTTTCTTTAGAAAAGATATCACCTCAACGCATTTTTCTTTTGCAATGAATGCACATTGGATGTTCAACATGCCCTCTTTTGATATATATCACGACCTTGTATAATTCACCAGCATAAAAAATGTCTTCGTAAAAAAGAAATTCAAAAATAAACCTGGAATTTAAAATATATCATAAATAGAACACTCAACCGTGTCAAGTTGTTCTTTCGTATTAAAATGGAGAAGATATGAATGAATGTAAATAATTTAAGTTAAAAGCGATCAAGGAACACCAGTCTAAAACACAATAACTAATTTTCTGCGATTCAAATTTCATTCTTCCCTACAATGCTAACAATCAAAAGAATCAAATATTGAAAAATTAAACTCGTCTTACTGCGAAATTAATCGACAAAACAATTAACAAACCCTTTTTAATTTCAATTATTTGCAAAATTAAATTTTTATAATCATCACTTTACTATTCAGAGAATATATTTTTATACAAATATTGAAAGAGAATATAATCGTTCATTTATCTCAAAACTTAAAAAAAAAACACAAAAAACAAAACATTTGATATTGTTTTGAAAGATCGGAATTTGAAATTACCCTAGTATTAGTTACAGAATCATTATTTTAATTGCTCTTTTATAATTCTAGAGTAAATAAACACAAATAAACTCTCTATCTGTCTTTATTATTTTATTTCTAGAATAGAAAGAATCATATAATAGTTTATTTCTCAAAGTGCTTCAAGACCAATTGAAACAAAAGTTGCAAAGCATCTATGTCTTTTTAAAAATTATTAAATATCTCTAGGTTTTAGAAAATAATATTATTTCTATTCATATATTTTTTTTTCAAGAATAAAACTAGAAATATAAATAAAACAGAAAGAGGAAATAAATTGTTTGAGTTCTCAAAAATTCCTTTTTACCGAAAAAAAAAATTTTTTTTCGAAATTATTTCGATTTTTTTCAAAAGAAAGTTAGTATAAAGCAACACATAGAGAAATGGAGATTGTTTTTGACAATATTAGAGGAGTTACTAAAGTTAGTAACAATAAGAAGAGTAACACATCATTATTGGCATTTTCGAAATATTTTCTTTGGAAACAAGTGAATTAAGAGCATAGTTGGTAGCATCTCACCTTCCACCTTGATATTCAAAAGTGCGTTCCTTTCTTATGATGAGAAAATGTTTGATGAGTGTTGCGATTATAACTGTTAGCCTTTCGCTGAAGCGGAGGGAAGCATTTAATTTTCATAAGCAGCGACCATTTATACTCTTACATAAAATAACTCTCTTAAAGAAGCTCGTTTCTAGTATTTTCAGGTATTATGTTTAAATAGTAGTTATATAGTTTCAAATTAGACATAAAAAGAATCTTCTCTAGAAAATAAGATTTCCGAAGAAATGAAAAGATTTCAGAATTATTTTTTTATTATTTAATTTAAAAGAAAATTAAATTAATATTTAAAGAACGGAATCGATACGAAATTCTTTTTTTAATACCATGATACGAATTGAGGCATAAATTTTCTGTGCAATTATCTAAATCAGAAAATAGGAAGTAATATCTGTCCAAGTTAAAAAAAAACTTTTTCACATTTAACCTGCTAATCCGTTTAGTTTGTTAAAAAAATCACAAAAATCACAATATCATTATCTTCAAAAAAATCATTATATTTTTATCGGTAAAATATTCTAAAGAATTTTTTTAAAGAATCAAGTAAGATAAAAATCCCTGGTCAAGAGAAATGAGTTATTGAGAAGTGAATGTGAAGTATTTCACAACGTCAATATTTAGGATGAGCTGTTGAAAGAATTCCAGCATCGCTCTTATTCTGTTCTTGTAATTCTGTCCGCACAGCTTCCACTGCCGTAGCCGAAACTGGTTTCCTTCATTTACCCTATTTCATGTCAAATGAAGCGGTCTATTCGAATTTAGCAATCATTTTTCGCAGACCATTTGTGCTTATTGAACACGATTTTATGGATTTTGATTTCTAATACTTCCTGATACGTGCACACTCATCGTTCCTATAAAAATGCTTCAAGAGCAGAGCGCGATCCTTCACAGTTAGAGTCATGATGAAGCATTCAGGCAAACAACTGGTGCTCTTCATTTTTATGTCAGCTAAGTCAAAATGCGCAAGTGAGGTATAAGTATTTCGCATATCTCCAAAATAATGTTAATCTCACTGACTAATTTATAGTAAACCCCTGAACTCGATTGTTTCCCTTTGGCTGACAATATTCCTGTAGTTAACGAATCCATTTTTGGTCTTTCCTCTGACTGCGACGTCTGTCGCCATATTTTGGAAGAAATTTTTTTCCCCTTCGAAACAAAATTCCATTGCCTCAAGATTGTCCTGCTAAAAGTTTAAGTTATTCTGTCCAGTAGTTTTAAAATGATCGATTTCTGAAATCGTAACATTAATTATTATCACACTGTATATTGTTTTGATTGAAAACATAGGTTAATTTGTTATTGCCTTCTCTGAATTTTCGGTGATTTTTTTATGTTTCTAATAAAAGGTTTTTTATTTTACAATTTCTGAACGCCTCAAAATATTAAGGTGGAAGTTCTAATTGAGTGATTCTGATGATGCAAAAGATATTACTATTTATTTTATGCTCAATTTGGATTTGAAAGAGATCAATTTTCTATCATAATGATCCTTCGATATTAAATATTTTTGGCGCCAATGTTCTTTGAGGAATCATTTCTTATTGAAAAGTCATTAGTAAGGGTTTTAAAAGAGATTTTAGTTGCATATGAAAAAATGGGGCAATCGTCAAAGGTTTTCCCGTATATCCGTTTTTGAAGACGGAAAAACATTTCTATGTTTCTGACTGCGCCTTACATAACGTAATGGTATAGATCTTTGCATGAAAAGTAGCAGACATCGGTTCGTATCGTGCTAATGATGAGAAAATTGAAATGAATCCTATGATTGATGTCAGCAACTGTCTGAAGCATTATCATTTTGATTTGTATATCATTATCGAGGAAACGTAGAGATGAGATCTTACATTTTATATACTTATGTGTGCGTATGTATAAATATGTATACATTTTTAAACAGATGCATGTTATTTTGCATAAAGATCATTTTCACTCACCAGTGAGGACGGTGATCATAATCTGATTTTAGCCGTTTGTAATCTGCAATTTTGATTCAGTGTTTCTACATACAGTAGCTAGAAAATACCTATCTGATGCATGCTGTCTACATTGTATAGGAGTAGGGTTTTTTACCTTAACATCGGTGAACCTTGGTTTTCTTTATGAAAATTAGAATAATTCTTCTAAACTATTTCAAAAGCATTTTTTTTAAATTCAATTTGCACTGGTTTTTTTTGAAACTCCATCATTATAAAAATAGGACTTGACCTTTCAGATCGGATTTAAAATTCATGCTAAATCGTTTTCTGTCGAGGAAGACAGGGGTTTAAATTTTACAGAGAAAATAAAATGACGATTGCTATGTAATGTGTTTCCTAAATATCTTGTTCTTAACTTCTTGAATTTCATAGAGAGGGCAAAGAACAACACCCGTCTTATCTGTAATTGTTGCTGAATTTTCAAATACATTTGCTCAACTGAATAGAAAGTAAACAAAATATTTGGCTTTGTTTTTTTTTAACTTTTTAACAGGAATCGAAGATACTTGTTATGAATTAATTTATCATATAATTAATTACAGCTTTTTTCGAATGAAACATGAAGTCATCTCAATGACGGAAAGATAATTACCTGAAATCATGATTTTAGGGGCCTTTTGGATGAGCAGTATTCAATGTTATACGCATGAGTTTTGAACTTAGTTGGCAGCAAATTCGTTTCTAGCCTGATAATCAAAATTTCGATCCCTGCTGATGAAGAAGAATTTTCTCATGGCTTAACGTTATTGCACGTTCTATTTGGAGCTCCGAAGGGTTTTGATTTCTGATAGAAAGGATTTCCCTTTAATGCTTTCTCTTTTATAATTAATCGAGATCGGAATGTAACGCATCATGGGCCATCTTTTATGATTACCTGAGATAAAATGTTCTTTTTTCAAAAATAATAAATTTTTATAACTAGAAATTTTGAACTCTGAAAATATATTATAAATGCAAAACTAAGCAGTGTTAATCAGCAATTTCGCTTCCAAATGGGGAATATATGAAAGAATTCAATAAATAATTTCCGCAAAAAAGCATTGAAATACACAGGAATTTTCTCCAGAAATAAATAATTATTTATAACATTGATTTTTTTTAAAACTAACAATCCAAAAAAACAAGCTTTTAAAAACCTTAATTTCTAATTTTCATATACTTCTCCTTTGTACGAAAATTACAGAGATGGCAAATAATGTTTGTTCTCCTATCCTTAATAATTACTGAATTTTATTAGAATTAAAACACAAACTAAACGTCTTTAGCATGAAAATTCAATTTTGAAATTCAAATTTAGAGATAAAATAGAATGGTTGAGTTCCTTTCAAATTTTATGCGTTTCAAGGGAAATTTTTGACACGAAGTATGGAAACTAAATTTTTTCATACCTGTATAATTCATTGAGATGTTTACTAAACTGAGAAGTATTAATATGGAATTATTTGGTTTCTGTCTTCAATTTATTTAACAAGTATAAAATATTTTTTTTATGAATAACTTTGTCATACAAATATTATAGGGTTATTTCATTTGAAACAGTAAGACTTCTTCGCAATTCAGTGTCTCCATTATTTAACTGAATATTTTGAATGAGAGATATTAAATTTATTTGCTT
>JAPMOR010007260.1:0-11476 GCA_026543865.1 Argiope aurantia
CATATATAATATTGCGAAATTTACTTTCACACATGCAAAATTATAAAGAAGGTAGACTTCTTTGCACCGATTGACATATTTATAAGCATAATTCTATCACTAAAAGAGGACTGAGAGAAGCCTAATCAGAACCCATATTAAAATGAAAGAGGAATTTAAAAAAATTGTTTTAGAGTAGTTCAAATTGTGAATCAAAAAGACAAAATTTTAATCAATTTCAAATTAATTGAAAGTTTTATTAATTTTTGGCATTTGAAAAGTTGACATCATTATTTCTTATTTCTAATATAATAAACATGCAGAATTTCTCGAATTTGACCCGGTTTTAAGGAGGAGATGTGGAACATACATATATTGATATGAACAGAACCACATTGTCTTATTTAGGGTAGTTCCCGGGTTCTGAAGCTCGAGCTCTGGTTCGAGTGTAAACGGAGGTGGAGACTTTAAATCCGTTATGGCCAAATGTTCTCCCGTTTGTAGATGCAGAAATTGGAGAAGCGCGTGCCGCCTCGGGTATCATCATCGTCAACTGACAACAGTTCAAAATTACGAGGATCTTCCCAAAAAACTTAGTGTTGCTTTAAAAAAATGCACATTTATATAAATAAACAAATTAAATTAATTCTAATTTTGATGTTTTAAATATACTAAAAAAGTTACATAATTTTTAATATTACAAATCTTTGAGGTACTCATATGAAAATATTATTGCGCGCGTATGTATTTGCGTATTAATTACATATTTGCTTTTCGAAATGAATTTTAGAATAGATGTAATTAATAAATAAATGGATTATTAAAAAAATAGAGTAAAACCTCGATGTCACTGGTTAAAAATAAGACTGGCATAAATAAGATCTTCTTTCTACATAGATTTGAGTCCATTTACGTATAAATTTTATTTCGTTTTGCTCCAATATTTTAAAGTATAATAAGATGAAAATATTTTTTTCAAAGCTTACGTTATTTGCTCTTATGAAAAATACTGAAGAATGCTGTATTGTATTACATTTAAAAATTTCTATAGAATGACAGTTTTTTATCGATAAAAACTAAGCAATAACGTTTTTTTAATAAAAAAAATATTATCAATTAACTTGACTCAGAAAAGGATGAATAATGCAAGAAGTATGCAATTCAGAAGCAAACTAGGCTTCCATCTTCCTGTTTAAGATAAACACCGCTTATACTGATTTCAGCAATTCTAATTTTTATTCATTTGTGTTTCTTAACCATAAAAAAGAGGAACTGCCATTCTGAAACAGATTTTAATGCAGATATAAAGAGCTCATATGCACGCTATAGAGCATTTACGCTTCTGTTTTCACCCTTTAACATTCCTTTATGGTAGCCTGTACAAATATTGATAAAAGACGAAGCTGTAACTTTTTGTTACTTTCCATGCATAGTTTAGTGAAGTTTTAATGGCACTCGTCAAAAAATGACACATGTTTAAATAGACTTCTATAGTTTTTAGTCTAGATATTATTTTCTCCCTTTTGGTTCAGTCGTTAAATCTTGAGTATCAACATTTTTTTTTCATCGTGAAATGAAAGCAGTCGTAAATATGCATGTGAGACCATTTCACTTTCTCGTATACATAGTACAGAGAATGCATAGTGATCGTAAAAAAATTCGAACTCGTGATTTCGACGAATTTCCGCATTTTAGACTTCCCTCAGTGTGATAAACACATTTCGGGGACATATCCATCTGTCTCTCTGTCTGTCTGCGACAAAGATAACATGAACATTATTTGAGCTAGACTGCTGAAATTTGGTATACGGTTTTTATACCACATTTTTATATTTCTATCAAATTTTGTTTAAAATATGTTCACAGGAGGTTCGTCTATCCAGCTGTTTTGAATACGATAATTACAAAACGAAGAGAGCTGGATGTATGACATTCGGTACACAGATTTAAAACTTGTACTGTAGACACCTGTTAAATTTTCAGTTAAATCCAACGGCAGGTTGACTGTTTGTTCGTTTGTACATTCAGAAATAAGTAAACTGAATAATTAAAAAACGCAGTGACTTAAATTTATCAAATTTGGTATGGAAATGTATGACTACAAGTGTCGTTTTGTGACGAATTTTGGCTTCAATCGGTTGAGAAGAATTTTCTAAAACGGAAATTCCATTTTTGGATACTATTAACGTATGCCAGGGATTAATCGCCAAGGATGATACGGCAGATTTAGTAAAAATGTTACATTCAAGCCAAAAGTTAATATTTTGTATTGTACGTCAGCGCCACCCAAGGCGCTCTCTGGCATGACAAGTTTATTGGAGAGTATGCGAGAAAATTTGGGGGAGAGCACTTCCGCTGGTTAGACTTAAGTCAAATATTAAGTTCTATGTTTAGGAAGACGAAAAACAAGAGAAATATATATTGTTTGGAAAGAAGTAGCATTTATATGAGGAAACCTTAAATATGCATTCATTAAATTTTACGTTTTTGATTCAAAGTTTGATAGTTTTATAAACAGATATCAAGTATTTTAATATGATTTAAACAATAAATTAATTATGTAAGTGTTCTAATTATCTTAATATTTTTGTAGGGAGATTTTCAAAAATAAATGGAGTTACGGCTTTGTTTTGCTTTTTTTAATAAATAAATATTTGTATGGTAAACATAAAACTCATTTAAGAACAGCCAATATTTCTTTTACACAAAATAGCCGTTCATGTAAAAGAAATCATTATTTTTCGTTAATATGATTATCTTTTGATAATTAATTAATAAGAGATTGAACAAGTATTTTCCATTACTTTCTTAGTATCGTTACAACACATTATTTTTATTTAATGAAACAATAAAAGCTACATTGTTGGAATAAATATTTTAGGCATAAAATTTGCCAATAATAAATTTGACAAATTTTGATCCAAAAGTAAACTTGAGGGATTGTTCAACATAAAAGTTTCATGATCCAAGCACAATAAATTAAACGCTATTTATCTAGAAGAAAAGGAAATGAAAACATAAGCATTTGTAGAAAAAAATGCTTCTTGTCAAACTCATTGAGCTTTATTGAACACAATGATCGCCTTGAATTCGGAACCGGAGAGTTATCGGAGAGACTGATCTTCTTTAGGGTCTGCAGACTTTTGTGGACTGATGGTGTTTTCTCCTCTGGCTCTTCCTCAAAGCCGCGGTGGCCTAGTAGTAAGGTCTCGGCTTCGGAACCGGAGAGTTTCAGGTTCGAGAACAGATTCCACCGAAGAACCATCGTGAAAGCGGGTCTTATGCACGTTAAATCCATCAGTGCCAGGTGTGCTTCCGCTGTTGTGGTACGGATGTTTAGAGAGGATGTGTCAGCTCGGGTGTTGTCCTCGTCATCTGAACGCGATTCAAAATTACGAGATCCATTCTAAGATAGCCCTGGTGTCGTTGCTTTAAGAAGCAGACGTTAATATTAAAGAACTGAACTGAGCACAATGATCATTACTAATTCAATGAATTCCCTTTATACAAGCCTAAAAATATTTACTCTGATGTTTATTAATGAAAATAAGTTTTATATTAATTTTTAATTAATTTAAAATTTGTATCATATCTTTATGAAATGCTATCCTTGAATAGGAAAATATTAGATTTTAAATATTTAGATATGAATCTGAATGCCATGAAATTAATGTAAAGAAAGTATAATAACTTTAATATACTGATTGCGTAATAAGTCTTTTATTTTAAAATTATTGACTTAAAGTTTGACGATATCTTCTTTAAACGTGATTAATACAGCTATAATTTCTCTAGCTAAATATACATTTACTGTGATCTATGTGGTCTTTAGATTAATTGCGACTCTAAATATAATTTAATCTCCAATATTTCATGCACGATTCCAATAAATATCCTTGCAATTTCCAGTCATATATAATTCTGGATAATCAAATAATGGTATTATGATATTCTATTAAGTAATTCTGTACTTTCTGCCATATATGGAATATTGCATAGGTATTGTTAAAATTATATAAATGGTTTGTTTTATATATATAAATTGATCAATATTTAATCTAAAACAATCTGAACATACATGGATATACATTGATTAAACATGGTGATTACTCTTCGTTTCATTCTTCGCCATTCTTGTTTTTTGCCATATTAGATGCTTTTTTATTCACTTTTTTCTTTCACGTACATGTGAGCGTGTCGTTCTCACCGTATTATCTTAATTCATGCCATTAGTAATCCGAGTTTATTTTATTGTTAAATGTAATCATCTCCTCCTTTCATCTTTCCTCTCACCTCGATTTTGATGAATTAAATCCCTCTTAATTCGTGTGCAAAAGGGCGGCGGGTTTTGGAATCCGTTGTCAAGCAAGATATTGTATTATTTATAACTAAGCTGTATTGAAGTTAACAAGCAAAGTTCCACCTGTTTTCAGAAAACGAATACCGCTGCGCTTTTGCGCATGCCCCGGTTGGTTTGGATTTTACTGTTATAGGCTTGAAATAAAACACGGGGAAGTAGATTATTTTGTTATTAACCCATATATTGGAACATCAAACAATGTTTTAAATAAAACATATTAATAAGAATAAAAAATTGAAAATTAAAATCGGAAAACGATATTGAAAAGGTATTATTTACTCATTGTTTGTATAAAATTTTGATAATTTAACAATTTTTTTCATCATGTTAATTTATACTTATAAAATTTGAAACACTTTTGAAAAGAGAAAAAAAAAACGATTTTTTTTTTCAGATTCAGTGTAATGTGTTTACTTTAATTCTCTTAGATTTCGAAATGTCAAGAGTTAATAGAAATGCATGTTATGCCATTATGAATTCTAAGAAATATAGGAGCATAAATCGAATTTTTCAAATAAAACAGTTTCGAAAACGATTTTGAATTTGGCTACGAAATTCATTAGTGAAGCCGAAATTAATGACTAAATGTTTGCCAGTACACTTTAGTTGGAAAAAAAAATTTACAATATATTTTTATTTCCTATTAAACAAATAATTATTAACAACGGTGTATAGATGTTTTAAAATCAATTTTTATTCATTCCCTTTTTCTGAAAACTACCTTTTTTCAAATGGGATTCTTAATTTATATTTTAATTAAATAGCTTATGATTATTTCATAGTAATAATACTAATTTGATCAAAAGAGCTAAAAATTATTTTCTTTATATAATAAATATAAACATTTATATAAAAAATGCAATTTTTTTTTGTTTTTCAACTTTT
Source organism: Argiope aurantia (assembly GCA_026543865.1). Classification (NCBI taxonomy): domain Eukaryota; kingdom Metazoa; phylum Arthropoda; class Arachnida; order Araneae; family Araneidae; genus Argiope; species Argiope aurantia. Next base: position 5,225 of record JAPMOR010007260.1, read on the forward strand.
TTTCCTAATTATGGCAAAATTAAACTAGACGTTTTAATAACTATCGAAACCATTAAATTTTATTTAATTATGACTTTACCGCTTATATACATTTCGTTATTGTTAAAAAAATATTGGTTTTTATAAGCTATTTTTTAAGTGTATTTATTCTGTGTTTGAATCTTTAAACTAGTTTTTCTCAATTTGCTTTGCCGAAACTAGGCATATTATAAAATACTAAAAGTGAAACACATTTTATTTAGACTACTTTAAATATTTTGTAAACTTATAAATATCAGCATAATAGAATTAAGGATCGATTTTTATAAACATTGACTAGAAAAAACATTAAGAATAATGAAAGTAAAAAACTCTGATGTGTATTCTTATTTTATTTTTTTTTTGGCAATGAGGTGCACGTAAAAATATGAGACAATTTTTTTCACAAAAACTGATTTAGATATTTAAAAATGGATCCCAAATTGTACTAAGATCGTCATGAGGATTTTTCAAAAAGAATTTGCCCAATAAATATTGAAAATTGAATGCGAAGAAGCATTTATAAAAAATAGGAAATTTTTAAGAAAAATTTTATAAAATTTAAACTTAAAATTTTTGAGCTGGAAAAAATATTTTTTAATACCTAAGTTTATGTACAGTATGCTTTCAATCATAGCAGAACAAAGAAACTTTTTTCGAAATTGTCGAAAAAATTAGGGGAGGAAGAGAATAGAGAGTCTCTTCAAAATATAATTTTGTGGATGTTAAAAAGAAAAGGATATATATATATATATATATATATATATATATATATATATATAATAGAGAGAGAGAGAGAGAGAAGCCGGCATAGCTTGGTTGGTAGGACATTGGAATCGCATCCCTTGGATTGTGAGTTCAAACACTGACCGAAGACTCCCTGTGTGTATGGTGGCTGGTGCACGTATAAATCTGTCGTGGCCAAGTTGGTGCAATATGACTGGGGGCACTGGATCAGAGGTGATCGTTCTCTGATTCAGGCCTAAATAAGATGTGAGGTTGAGTGAATGAAATGTATGAATGAAGTCCGCCTCATAGAAAAGGGTTGTGACGCATGAGTATCTAAGTCGTACTATTGGTCATAGATGGCGCTACTAAAACAAGAGATACTCTCTCAGCTTAAAATCGCTGACTTCGTTAGCGGGCTTGTCTATGACGTGTCGTAAGAAACAGCACACAACAACAACATGGATATAATAATTAGATCAGAAGTAAAATTAAAACAAATTCAGATTTATAAAAATTTTCACTTTTCTCAAATATTTTCCGAAATATTCCAAATCACACCTAAATATGTGCTACATAGAAAGAGAAGTCTGGTAAAATTTTGTAACCTAAATCTGCATTTCTTTTTCGAAAAATTATATATAAACGATTCGAAGAATGTCTTAAGGTAAGGTCATAATTCACTGACCAAAAAATAGTCTTCTAAAAGTGTTCTCCCAGATATTCAAATATTATAATACTCAATTTTGTAAAAAAATAAATAAGAATAAATTCGAAGTCAAAATTGTGTTTCAATTTTCAAGAATGGGTTCATTTTCCTATGACCATTACACTCACGAACTCTACTTTTATACGTTTTTTCGAGAATCAATCGCCATAAAATATTTCATTTCCTTTTTGAAATCAAATTTTCACCACATTTTTTTCAAAATCTACCATTTTGATACAATTTTGAAATCGCTGTGCAAAATACGGTTATTTTTCAATTTGCGAATTTTGATTGGTAGAAAAGTACTTATAGGCATTTCTCAAAGACCCTATATATTTTTTTTGATAAAATCCTATTTTTCTAAAAGTAATGCAGATATCGATCAGAAATTTTTACTATTTTTTTCTACGTAATTCATATTTAACGCTTTTTTTGGAACAATTGTTCCGAAGCAACGTCGTTTCATTGATTAATATAAGAGACCTACTCAAATCCTTTATATGCGTAATGTACACATATTTCTGGGTAATAAACAAAATAAATTTCTAAGAATTAATTAAAAATTCTAAGAACACATAAAGTTGTTAAACATATCCTTCTTAATTAGTAGTGAAGCCCCAATTGTTTTTTAACTGAAAAATATTTTAATATTTGTCAGTAAACAGATCCAGCTGAATTCGAAAAATTGCTCTCAAAAGTGAAAAAAAATCCAAATTTGCCCTTTTTTTATAATTTACTCCAGATATATATTTCATATCTATAGCATCTTACTTCATTTTTTTCTTTCAAATTAATAGTTATTTTTATAAAAAGGAGAAAACTCAGTGTTAAAACGTCCACCCTTTCACACACATTACCTATCCGATAGGAGCGTATCAAGGTGCAAATATGGAGGCTTGTTTTAGATAGCAACTTAAACCATTATAACTGCTATTATGCATTGTTATCCGGAAAAAAAAGTGCAAAATGACCGAGGAAAACTCGTCAAGGTCAAAAACATAGAAGCTAGATCGATTAAATTTGGTACGTGATCTTTAAATAAAATTGGCAAATTTCTGCCAAGTGTAAAACGAAATACATTCAGAGAAAGTCTGATTGTTTGACGAGATATTTGCAAACTCTTAGTTGTTTTTACTGAGAGATTCTTATGAGGGTGTTTTTCGACTAGTGTCTGTTCAAGAAAAGGAAACTTGGATATTTTGGAAAGAATTCCGTGGGTGTAAAGTATTTTTATCCCCCTGCTTGCACCATAATAACTATAATAGTCCAACATTTTTAAAGTGCGTGTTAGAAATGATTAAATAAAGGGAAGTGGGATTTGGATTAGAAAATAAGAGAAAATTTTAAGCAGTATGGGCTAATTTAAGATATAAAATAGATATGAATGAATAAATAAAAATAGGTATGGATGAAAAAAATATAGAAAATTAGTTAGGATTTAACTCGGATTAAGATATATAATGAATCTCTTAATCCATTTTAAGTAGTTAATTAGTTCCTTAACTTTTATCTTAGTTCATATTAACATCATTCTAAAATGTTCTTTTATTTCCTGATCCAATTATTACTTTTTATTTATTAATTTTACGCTCCCTCTAGAGATATGATGACTTCCATTTCTCACACTCAAAGAGAAGTGATAAAAAATCTAATGCCTACAAGAATCTTTTAAAGATACCTAAAATTCCCTTTCCTAAATAGTGGAATTCACACACATGGATCAAGATAGTCAGTTTCACTCATAGCAAAGAAATCTGTAACAAATTGTAAAATCACGAAAGGGAAAAATTTCTGCCGATTTTGCTCTTGTGTCACACTGTAGACTGAGGCATCGCTTTTTCTTTGTCCAAATTTTCTCTGTACATAATGAAATAAATCGAATTTTAAAAGTATCTTCTTCTCGGCCAAGAATTTACTAAAATATGTTTTATATATATATAAATGACTGAAAAATATTATTCATTATGTTTTCTGTCTACAGTTATATTAAAGTTCAGTACTGTTAAAGTTCATATGTTTAAAAATATATAACATTGAATGACATTGCAAAATAGAATATATTTGCTTTAAATAGACCAAGGCAGCTATATACTTAAAATTAATACCAACGCAGGTATGAAAATACCGACAATGGTTTGCTTCTTTTTTTTAAATTTATGAATCAAAGCAATAATTCAAAGAGCGAATAAATTCTAAATGCAGCAATAGTAGTCATATAGTCAGCAAAATAAAAGGCAAAATCAAATCGAATGGCTCTCCAAAAGCATTAAAAGACTTTTATTTAACACCTAGATGTAATGTTGTAATGCTTTCAACTGTATGATGGCTTCCACGATTTTAACAAAGTCTCATGTTCATTTTTTTTTCATATTTGCATGATTTTAACTTCATTTGTTACTTAATTTAAAATTTATTGAACCTGATACTTCTCTTCTACTTCAAAAAATTCATTCAGTTTATTATATTATGTTTAGAAAGATATTTATTAAATATAGAATATAATATTTTTTTTATCTGCCGTCAGAATTATTAGGCCTTAATCCAAAAGATTTTTATTTACTTTGACATTTACAAGATAGGAAAGGTAGTACAATATTCATGAGGATTTCTTCGTAAATTTAAAAGAAAAAAATTCCATTATATAATAAGATTTAAAAAATCTTTGGAGTGAATAGAAGAAATTTTTGGAAGTTTAACTTCGATTTATTTCATCACTGGAAGCATAATTTATACCGATAAAAAGCGGTAAGAAATACGTCAGTCTACATTGCTGCACAAGTGTGAAAGAGAGCGACATTTTTTCCTTCAGTGATTTTGCTAGGGATTTCTTTGACATGTCTAGACTTAGGAAAGGAATCTGAAATATCTTTGAAAGAAGCTTGTAAACATTAAGGATTTTTATACCTTCCCTCAGAGCGTGAGAAAATGCTGAAGTCAGCAATTTTATAGAGCACATGTAGAATTTATTAAATAAAAAGAAGTGACATTGGATCAAGAAGTAAGAGAACATTTCCGAATGAAGTTAATAGGGGCTAAATTATGATAAAATTAGTAAATTAATTAGGATTTAAATTAGATTAAAAGATATCATTACATAAATATGTTTCTTCATCATTTCTATATATGCATAAAGTTGAAATGAAATAATTAAAATTCGACGAAATTTTTCAATAAAAATGCCTTAATATCTAATTCAAATTTTATATTTGCTTCAAAGTATTTTAGAACTCAATCATCAGACCGTTTCAAAACATTTAATGTCCTCCGTATTAAAAATTAGATTAATAATAATCTAATTCACAGTACTTTTTTCTGCATCAAAATTTCTTAGTGAAGGGTGTTTTGGATTTGAGAAAATTGTAGTAATAAAATATCCAATCCAGAATTACCATATTTCCTTCCCTTATTAATGGGAAATTTTTTATTAAAAGCAATTAAAACTGCTTTGATAACGTATTATAAAGCGTTTAAGTGCAAAAAGTAGGAGAGGTTTTAAGATGATTTTTTTCACAAAAAGAAATAACACCTTACAAATGAAATCTTTTCATTGAAAACCTTTTTCATGTATTCTTATAAGATCATAATAATATATACTTATTTATACCAACCACGACTGAATAATTTTCTCAGAAATTTCATTAATAGCTACAAGTTTTATTTCAATAATTCTCCAAGACATTAAAAGAATAAGTTAGAATTACATTTGGTTAAAAGATTTTTTTGCAGTATTATTTTGGTTATTTTCTAGGAAACTGATTCTAAATTCCTATAATAACTTTAAAAACTGTTTCGTTCAAATCAAATAACATTTTAAAAATGATAAAATATATTTAAATCAATAAATAATTTATGTGGTTTTAAATTTTATAAAATGTTATATTCTTTACTTTCCTGAGTATGTGCCAGTAAAAATTAATTGGAATTTCATATTTTTTTCAAACACTTAAGAAGAGATTATATGATAGCGCATCAGCTGTCGTCATGTGTTTGTGTATAGATTTCAAAACAGCATAATTTCAAAGAACTTGGCATTTTTGATTTATTGAATTCGCATGTTGGCGATCAAACATATTTCTCTTCAATAGATTTTGTAAAAATTTTGAAACAAGTCTCCAAATTTGGCATACAGATGCCATACTAAATTTGACCCATATAGCTTTAAACAATTTCTCGTTATCTCACATACATAGATATAATTCTAAAAATGTGTTTTCAATATTTTTTGTGTGTATTTCTTATACTATTAGAAAGTAAAAGATTAATTTAAAATGAAATTAGTAATGAAGCACTGAAATACAGTAAATGTGAAATCATTTACCTAATCTTTCTAATACCTCCGAAGGAACTTTGAGATGCAAGTGGCTCTAAGTGCTTAAAATTTCCATATAATTAAATTTCAGCTATAATTATCACTATAGTAGTAGATTACTAACGTCTCACTGTCATATTTTGATTCCCAAAGCAATCTATGTACTTCAATTTCCAGTAATCCGACAACTCGGCTATCAACATTTTAAAAATGCTTTATGAAACTCCGTAATAGCTCAAAAGTGATTAAAACTTGATTGAAGTATTAAGGCTTATATTTCAATGTAGAGGATAAAGTGGGATTATCTATCTAGCGTAATATTATTCTGGATTACGTAAGATTGAGCAAAGTCCCCTAGTTGTCAGATCTGAATGTTGTAAAACACATTTCATTATTCGAGAAATCAGCATATGAGAACAAATTCCGAGAATTGATTAAAATTAACAAAATTAGAATTATTATAATCACAGTTATCCAATGATGCGGATCT
>JAPMOR010007271.1:0-23884 GCA_026543865.1 Argiope aurantia
TAAATAATAATTCTAGATAATAATCCGTTAATGCTAAATAATAATTCATGCTAAATAATATTCTCTCATTAAATCCTTTAGAACTATTTATGTGACTGTCGTAATGAAGAATGTTTTTTAAAAAAGATCCAAAATAGTTATATTCCCAAATTTTTGCAAAAAAAAAAAAAAAAAAAAAAAACATGTATGAAATTAAAATATACCAGTTTAAAGAATTCTTTGAAAGAAAAATTGGAAAAAGTACTTTATTGGCTAAATAGGGGCATAGAGTTAAATCTTTTAGTTCAGTTTATCCAATGATTTACATAATATGTTGTCGATAGTTTATATTATCTAGTTCTAAGCTATATAATTAATATATAGCTATATGTTATGTATAATATAATATATAGCTATATGTTATGTAGTTCCTGAGTTAAATGATATGCTATATCTCTATCCATTCTTTAAAAGTTGAGGTTAAATTGATAAATAACACAAATGTTGTTTATCAATGATATTTTTCTTTTTTGCATTATTTATCAATATTATTTATCTTTTTTTGCATTATGCAGCATTAAAACAATGATAGAGTATTTCTAAATGAATAAATTACTTATACTGTAGTTCAAGAAATTGTAGAACATATTGAGAAATTATTATATCAAATCTGAATAGAAACTGCTCATTAAATTTATAGAATATTTCTGAATGAATAAATTACTTATTCTCTAGTTCAGGAATTGCAGAGCATATTGAGAAATTATTATATCAAATCTGAATAGAAATTATGCTTTATATTTTAATTTATGGGGATTTGTTGATATAAAAACTTCACGCTTTCGTAAATGCTTTAATACTTTTAAAAATATAAAAAAAGCGTTAAAATGTATAGCATTATGTAAAAGCATTAAAATGCAAATATAAAAATCACCGTAGCTTATCAAAAAATGGACATAAAAACAAAATTCGAAGGTTTTATAAAGAAAGCTTCCCAAACAATAAGAATATTCAATGAAATAATCTAATATTTTCACAAAAAAATCGATCTGCTATTTTAATACGAATTGAATGCTACAAATAATCATACTATAAATAGTTCTTCTCTGAGCTTATTTTGCTATTTAGAACTGACAAATTTTGAGAAGAAATTTCATGCAGATTTTCTAAACACCTGAAATTAAGGGGAAAAAAAGAGTATTCAATATAGAAATAGGGGCGCTAGTGGCGGATTTCCGACTAAGCAGTTGCTTAAGGCAGGAGAAGGAGCTGCAAGGAGACCAATGAGTTTTCCTAGTTGCCAAATGAATTGGTAAAAAATAAAATTTCTACGAACTGTAAAATATTTAGGATAATAATAACAGTTAAGTTTAATTAGTTCTTATATGCTTCAATGCGTTCATTTATTAGAATAGTTATACATATCAATATTCAGTGTTATATATACTATTGAGTATTATATTCAATAATATTATGCAAATATATTATTGAGCATAAGGGATGAATTACAACAAATACGTTTTCGCATCAATAAATTTAAATAAGGATAATAACTGAAATTACAATATTAACTTTAAAAATTTGTTGAAATGTTAAATTTAATTGACCAGTTCGTCTTACTGCCTAGGCCGTCCAGTAAGTCTTAAATTATGTACTGCCTAGGGCCGCAAAATATCTAAATCCACCTCTGAATAACGCCAAATTATTTAATTTTTATTGATTTACGGAATACAAAATAATTTATAACAAATCTTGGCTCAAACCGATTTCTTAAGGTTTCAGGATGAGCTACATGAAATTAATTATATTTCAATGAGCTAAAATGTATTAATTTTTACTTTTTTCTATACAAAGTATACAGGAATTTTGATAATCGACAAAAAATTCGAAATTAAAATTTTGACTAATCCTCCTCCTCAGACCTCCTTGAGTTTGAAAGACAAATTTTTGGATTTGCGTATGCTTTTTTGCGAACATGATATATAAACTTAATTGATAGAAGACCTGAAATTTGAAATGTAGACTTAAAAGCAAATTATTAATTATCTAAAAGGAAAGTATCAGAATATATGATACCATTTAATGACGTTTGAGTTCTATGATAATAAATAATTATAATTCATACAATTAATAGTAAATTTCATTCTAAACACAGAATAACATACTACAAGATGTAGTTTTCTCGTTTTGAAAATTAAGTCATGTTCGAAAGTATGCATTAATTTTGATCATATCCTTTATATCCCTAAACTTTAGTTTTTAGTGAAAATAAAGAAATTTAATTTTTGTGGCTACATTTGATATCGTACAATACTTCACATGATAAAGTCATCTATATTTCAGCACAATATATCTCAAGCTAAGAAGTTCATCAAATCAATACCGATCGCTGGGAAACAGATATGGCGATCGAAGAGTGCATACACGATTCATTTTGTTATCGCTGGCACGCACGGAACACCCTTCACACTTGTCCAGAAAAATTAGATGGATTCACTCCAGATCCAGGTGATCGATCCATGTTTCCGGGAATCCCTCTTCAAGTTCGCTTTTATGATGATGAACAGTTTGGCTCCTTTCTTTGTGTGCCACTGACCCCTACGGCTGTTTTTACTTTGGCTTCTTTTTCTCGGTCGCGTGCAGGCTCTTTACTTTTCTTTCGGGTGTTGGTGAAGAGTGGATTGTGCAAGAACTACTTTGAGTAATGAAGGTCTTGCGTTTGCTCAGGCTTTTGTTGGCATTCGTGTGCAGAGACGGACAAATATGAAAAGACAGTTCTGTTCTTGAGTGCTGTTTAAATTATATGATATGCGGGATCAAAGAAAATAAAAGATTAAAAGGAAAGTTTGTAAAAGAGTTCGAAACATTTTTTTCTTCTTTCAACAGAACACATGCGTGTCAGCTAGAACACCCACATCACGATTTTTTCCTTTGTCGTACACGAAGATTGCACAAAAGGAAACATGTAAAATATATAAATAAAAGCAAGATCTTAAATTTTTCAAATTTTGGCTAGAATTAATTAACGGGAATTATGTCCTGCGACGTAAATCAGGGAAGGATAAATAAATAGGGAGAGTAGGATACACAGATGTGTTTAAAAAAATATTTTCAGAGATACTGAATTTGCAAAGAACATGCACTCGGACTTGAATAAATAAAATCTAATATAATATATTGCTGGAAGTTTCGGAGATAATTGTAACCGCATTCCGAACTGATTATATTTGGAAGTTTAATATGGCGTTGTTTTATAATTTTAACAAGATGTATTACTTCATATTTTAAAAACTATCCTATATTATTAATAAATGACATTTAGGCAGTGTTAAAAAAGTTTTACCAATTTTTTTACTATTTAATTTTAAATTTTATTACTTTTAACAAAAAGTAACTTTAAATTACTTCTATAAAGTTTGTTTATTGATGAAATGCATTCGTTTTTTATAGATGAAATATTAAACGAATTTTTTGAAATTGTTCACTTTGACTTGAACTCTTGAAATTTTTTATATAGAGATTAAAATTTAATGTGCCCTTGAGGTTTTAATATTTGAGCTCAATAACTCAAAACCTTAATGAGTTAGAGAAAATCTGTCAAAGGATTTATCTGTGGATCCGTGTTGAATTTTGGACCAAAGAAGTCAAATAGAAAAATAAAAAATGTATGTATACTTTACCCTAAAGAATGAAAAGCTTTTAACAAAATGCGTCATTTTGAGCAAGCAAAATAGAAGTCTTAATATAAATATTTTAGATTAGTTATTTTATGTCTTGTTTTGGAAGCAACACGAGAGTTGATTTGAAACAAACCATGGGATTTTGAACCATGGTCAGATAAGAGTGACAATATGTGGACAGGAAATCTTTTTTTTTTTCAAATTTCATCAAGTGAAGGTTTTGGGATCCCAGCAGATTTAACATGCACCAAAAACGATTCGTTGAAGTCGTGTTTCAAATTCAATCTATCGCTCCTATAATCATGGAATGTGTCATACAAGTTGCTTGCAATGATGACACAATGCATTTTCAAATCAAATTACAAAATTTAATGTCGAAATGTTCTTATTTGGTGTTTTGTATAGTTTAGAATGATTTTTTAAAATATTTTTTCATTGTATCATCTATAATGATTTAAAAAGAGAGAGAGAGAGAGAGAGAGAGAGAGAGAGAAGAGGAAAAAATGTGCAACATCGAAGAGAATAAACAATTTCCATTTTAGACAACGGTATTTGTTTATACTTGTGATGTAAATTAATGAATTTTGAAAATTTTTTTAGCAGTTACTCTTTCTAAAAAATTTAAAAAAAATTAAAACTATAGCTTTTGCATGTGATATTTTAATTCCACTTTTTTCAAATAATTTTGTTTTCTTTTTAAGCTATTTTTTCAAAATATTTTTAAAGATATATATTTTCATATAATTTAAATTTAAATTCTAATCTCACCGCTTACAGGAAATGTTTTATTTTGTTCTCTCTGTCTATCTCTGTCTCTCTTTTAGCGCGTTTTCATTTTTCAATTATTTTCTTTCTATTCTTATCGTATGTAGTCCATCAAACGATATCAGCGCCACAAATAAATAAATAAATTTTCGTGCACATTTAATATTATTTCCTTTTTTTTAAATTTCGTTTTCATAGTTTCATTTTATATTACAGTAGTTTTGATTTTGTTGGCAGTCGTCACGTCCAAAGAAATATCTAATGTATTCTGATAATTCTCTCCACATAAGGATATACAAGAATTATCGCTTAATATGATCACATGGGAATTTTGATCAGGACTTAGGAATTTTGATAAAATTAACCGATTGATAACAATAATCGAGTTGTTATATATATTGATATATAATTGGTAAAATCAGCTATATTTTTATGAGATCAAGGAAAAGAAAAAACAATCTGGAAGTTATCTATAATTTATTTCTAAAGTAATAGTTAAAATATCGACAATTCCCCAACAGTTCACTTACATATCATTCGTACTATTACCATTTTTTTCCCTTCAATTTGTAAAACATGGCAGTACGTTAAATTTCAATTGAACAAGTGCTTGGTGCATTCCTTAGAGGATTTAGTTGTTATTGTTGTTGCTTTTAAATATTTAGCCCCATAAAAATCATTAACATTTATTGCTTTGTCTCCCTCAAAAAAAAAAAAAAAAAAAAAAAAAAAAAGAGACATTTTCCCAAAATTTTGCAAAGAAATAGCTGCGAAATTTTCAACTACGCAGACTCATTCTATTTAAATTTCTATACCTGTTTAAAATTTCAATTTTGTCTTTAAAACTCAAATCAGTTCCTTTAAGATAATTGCTTCATAATTCAATCCCAGACAATAGAGGCTCATAGTTGTTCAAAAGATTTCAAATCGGACCTTGCAGCGCAGTTATTCATTTAAACCAATCCAGATTGTTCTAGTACAGATTAAAAAAAGTATGAAATCATCCGGTGTGGAAAATGATGCCAAGATGTCTCCATAAAAATGGCGAAAAGTCATTTGTTAATGTTAATTAAAACAGGACTGGACAGTTCTTTAGTTCAAAACTGATAACTGATAACAACGCGATGATTACATTAAACGAATATTTTTTTTTATATATTTGAATACGTGATTTCGGGACTAGAGGACTTTGTTCATTATAAGCAGATGATTAATGATCTCATCAAGCGACGCATACTGCAGTTATATCGTGAATGAAAGAATTTCCAAACTACACCAGTAAGAACAGCATATTAATTGTTTGGTATACATCATATCCTTCAGCTAACAGAAAAAAAATCATGTGATAATTCAAATTATTAATTTTGTTTTGACATCATAGAAAAATTTATTGGTACTTGGATTAATTAATGCTATGTGATTTATGTTGCGTGAACAGTACTAATTTTGGAATAAATCGAGCATCTTTAATTTATTATGATATTGTGTCACAGTGCAGCATAAATTAAAGCGCAAGAAAATGATTAGATGCTTCCACGCCAATTTGTAACAAGATTAACTCTTTAGGTAAGCTTGGTCAGGGTGATATACAATGTAATGATATTTTAAAACCTAATTTAAACTTAATTAATCCCCAAAGTTTTGTCTTAAATTAGCCCATATTAACTTCATTCTCTCTTATTTAGTGATCCCATTCCCCTTTTTCTAGGTAATTAATGCAATAAAAGCTCTGTGAAAATGCTTAAGTCAGCGGTTCCCACACTCCGAGTGAAGGGATAAAGTACTGTCCAGCTAAGCACATTTTTTCCCTATGATTCCCTTACTTATGATTGACACGTGTTAAAAATCTCCATTGGAATCTCATGGGATAATTAATTTCACTTTCTTTTGCCTTCTTCTGCTTTTGTGTCCCTCTGTGAACGAATGTGTCTTGTCCGCGCCACCTTGTAAATAAAACATGCCTCCCGGGATGGATTAAAGCTACGTTTAAAAATTCAAAGTCTCTTTTTCTGTCTTCGGCCACGACTCTGCTTTAAAAAATGGCTTACATTATATATATATATATATATATATATTGCAAGACAAAATTTACTTTATCACGTGATTGTGATCTCATGTAAATTAAGTTTATTCATTTTATTTTTATAGATCAATGGAACGGAAATACGACTTTTATTCTGTTTTAACCAAACCTTTTTTAAAAATTACAGTCTTAAAGTATATCAATAGCATCTGATTTTAATATAATATAATAATAATCTAAATAGCATGCGATTATCTTAATAGCATCTGATTTTAAATTTATATAAATTGCTCTAATTTAAAGAAAATGAAAACTTTACTACTGAAAGATTCTTAATAATATTGTAAGAAAGAAAATTCATTGATATATATGTAAACTGATTTTCAAATATTGATTAATTTTTTTCATATAACAACATCCCAATCCTTATTTGGATGTAATAACTATTTTTAGACACATTTTTATTTGCATAATATCAAATCAGTTTCAAAATCATTTCTAATTTCCATAAAAAAAAATTAAAAAAAATAACGATTGGAAATGTAATGTTTCCTAAAATTTCATCATCACTAATTTGGCCAAGTTTTAGTAATATGCAGCAATTAAATAATTTCCTTTTAAAACTCTTAAAGTTTGAAATTGAAAAGAAAAGGATTAAATCGAACTATTGGTTTATTCTATTACTATTGGAATTCAAAACTATTAACTATTGGAATTCAAAAAATTACTAATTATTTTCATCGAACGTTAATTGAAATTACTGGAGAGACTTTTCGATTAACTGACGTCGAAAGTACAAATTCTCACCAACAGATGGCAATCAAAGCTCGCTTATTCGTTACAAATACTCAAAGTATGTTGCATTGCTCAAAGGTGGCGTTTCGAGCAAAAGTTATTGCTGGATTTATTTCATATCGAACTTTAAAATCCATCATAATTATAGCAATCCTGGGATGAAGTGCTTGAAAATAATAATAAAGAACAAACAAATGAATAAAAAACTTCCGTTATTGAAAAATTCTTTGTATTTATAATCGGCATTAAAATCGTTTTGAGACGCTTGCAATTAAAACATCAAAAGTGCCATTTTACCTACTATATATTCATCAATACCATTTAGAAAATCATGGCTTGTTTGGAGTTTTGTCAGTATGATTTGGAAGTTATTTATCTAATTCAATAGGAGGGGGACGAATCTATTTTTTTCCTTGATTTAGCTAAGAGTACCAAAACTATTTTCTAATGATCACTACAGTTTGAGCTTTTCGCAACTCCGCTAGAAAAATTTTTGAATTTTTTTCCAAACTTTTAAGCTGATATAAATAGGGGGAATGAAATGGAACAATCAGGCATTTATTTTATAATATTAAAATTTTATGTTTGTTGATATTTTTTTTAAAAAATTGAAAGTAATTTTTTTTTAGTTTTTATTTAGTAGCATTGTAGAATTTGTCCCAAATATGTGCTATCAAATGTCTTGGCAGTTCCAAAATTCCTGTACATTCCATTATTTTGGAACCATAAGTAACCATAGTTCAATAAGTCCTGTAATAATATTGTACAAGCCCTGCCTAATTAAAAAGTCTTCTTAAGCTTGATATTTTTAGTTTGTGTACGGATGATATTTTGTAAGATTTTTCATTTATTTGTTTATGGGTTTATTAATAAAGATTCGAAAACTTTGTACACGTCTGTATTCTCGATGATACAATGCTAGTTTAATAGTTTCTGAATGTTAAAAATTTCTTAAATTCCTTAATGTTTATAATAATAAATTAGAAATGAGAATTAAATCAACAGGAGTGGTTTCCCTGAAATTTTCTCGGATACTCTATAATAAAATTGACATTTTTCCTCGCCCGGCACTAAACTGTGGACAATGGGCAAGATCGTAAATGTCATGAGAGATCAAAATTTCAGAATCCCACAGACACGACTTGCGTGTTACGTTAAAAAAAGTAAAAAGAAAAAAAGAGGAAGAAAATTGGTACTTGCGTATTAAGCGCATGGAATTGATGAACACTAATTACGAACGATTGATTTTTGGCATGAAACTTACGCACAATCTTTGGCAATTAATCGCTGACATGTGGTCAGTACATACCTACCAACAAATCAAGTATGTATTTTGAATACATGTTTTTTGACCAAGTGAAACCAACGTTTAGCATAGAAAACTGTAGTTGTACAATTGTACAACAATTAGTTCCATGATACTATTCTATAAATGTACAATTAGTCCCATAATACAATTATATCATGGAACTAATTGTACAATTTTAGTTTCATGAGCACATTGTAAATTTCATTTATTCAAGTTCCTGAGTATATCACGCTTTCATGCCTGCAAAAGTACAGATCAACAGACGATTAAGCTATTGGGGATTCGGTTCCAAATCTGAAACGAATCTACATTATAGATATTAATTCTGTTTAAGAAATTTTATTTATCTAGATCTTTACATTTTGTAGCTGTCGTATTCACTAGTGTTCGGAATGCTGGATTTTCTAAGAATAGATTTCATTCAAAATTTGGTAGAAATTTATAAATTTTGTATAATAAACTATACACCAAATTTTTTCCATCTAGCTCAAAACGTTTCCAAGTTGTTATATTTATAGATATTATTCAAAAGTGTATTTTTCCGAATTCAAGGAGGACTGATACTCACAGAATCATCAAAATCTTGAGCTCGAAGTTTTCGATTATTACAATATTTTTTCTTTGTATATTTTTATACTAGAAATTTAAAATAAATGATAATTAACTTTAAAAATAAAACTAAAAATCTAATTTTTAGTCATAAAGTAAATGGTAACGAAGAATTCATTGGAATGATATTTAATTTATATATGTGTTTGTTAGATAAATCTTTTATTCATCGCATTATTAAATGTTAAATCCACAAGTTTTCACTCTTCATTACGACTACCTTAAATTATTCGCTTGATTTAGCTATCTTCGTAAAAGCCTTCTGCTACACCAGAGAATTGGGATCAATATTGTATTCCATTTTATGGGGGTTTACCAGTTTCTATTCCCAATAATATGGTTGGCACTGGTACTCCCTATCCCCTACCTTTGGCATTAACTGTAACTATAATGCGTATTGGTTTTTCATGCCACCTTTTAACAATGGTCATTATGATGAAATTTATAGCCAACCTTCTTTGCAGTTAATCTCTAAAAAAATGAAAAAAAAAGAAAGAAAGAAAAATTTGATTGTATAATATTACGACCTACCTAATAAGCAACAAAATATTTAAAAAAATAGTAATTTTTTTTTTAAAAATTAAAAAATTCGATTGAATAATGTTACGACCTACCTAATCAGCAACAAAATATTAAAAAAGAGTAATTTTTTTTTTCTTAAACAGTTGAAAGCTTACCGCTATAAAATTAGATTAGTTAAATTTCTATTTTCGTTTTAATCTTAAAACAAAATGTTTCTAGCGTCAGCTTTCAATTCTGCAATTTTTTTTCACTCTTTTCCCCCTTTTTTTTAAATGTACAGATTGGAACATATCGGGGCTTTTCGTGAGCCCGGTATATGCACACACACTCGTATATTATATATAAATATATATACGGTATTTGTATATAAAAGATCTCAAAATACTCACGAAAGGCTATAATTTCTTTTTAATTTTATGAAAATTACCACGAAAGTTTATAATTTTCTAATAGCTTTTCTACTATTTTACAATTATTTAACATCTATTATTTCAAATAAGATGCTTTCTAAAAATAGATTTTTCATTCAGGTCTTTAAAAATATTGTCCAGACAGGCCAGTCTCTCTTTCGTAATAACTGATCTTAATAAGTTCACCCACTAAAAAAATTAGCAAATAATAATAATAATAATAATAATAATAATAATCCTTTTACGTTTCTGGTCTACTCTAATGGTTATGGAATGGATAAATAATAAAATTAAGATTCTGGTATTCTAAAGAACGGGTCTAGTTCATTCTAGGCAGAATATTTTAAAACCAACTAGAATTGCTACTCTTTTTTTAAATTGTGCCCTGACTAGTACTTTTTTTAATGGGTGATTAAAAAAAGATGAATTAACGTGAAAAGGCGACCGTATACTTGGTACCAAACAAGTTCCTCAGTATACTGTCGGAATTAAAATTAGAACTACTGGCAATAGTTGCATAATATAAAGTTGAACGTTATAGAAGAGGGAAAACAAAAATAACCCACAAATAATGAATTCATATTTTATGAAAATCTTGGCTTGACCCTTCTGTGGAATCTGGTGAGGACTTATTTTACTTGCTCGCCGGCAACGTGCGCGAAAAAACTGGTTCATTCTGGAGAATTCGTTAATCTCCCCATCGCCGCTATGAAACATTCCTTAAGTATTTTCTCGATTTCGGAACAGGAGGGTTTCAGGTTCGAGCCCCGATTCCACCGAAAAAACGCCATATAAACGCCCTCCCACTTGTCTTGTGTAGAAGCT
The DNA here is from genome assembly GCA_026543865.1 of Argiope aurantia. Lineage (NCBI taxonomy): Eukaryota > Metazoa > Arthropoda > Arachnida > Araneae > Araneidae > Argiope > Argiope aurantia. The sequence goes on from JAPMOR010007271.1 coordinate 10,918, forward strand.
TGAAGACGGGGGTGCTAGCTCAGGTTTCTTCCACGTCATCTGACCGCGGCTAAGAGTTAAGAGGCCCGTCCCAAAACAGCCCTAATGTTGTTTTAAAACAGGACATTAAAATAACTGAACTAAGTGAAATATGCATTGAGCTTGACAGTCAGGTCAGACCCTCATTACTTGTTTGTATACAAAGAGAAACTTGGTCTCAGGATTTTTACGAATATCCACATTTTAGACGTCCCTGAGTCTTGAAAACACATTTTTTGAATGATGCCTTCCTATTTGCGAATATGATAATTCTAAAATGCTTTGAACTAGATGGATGAAATTTGGTATATGGTGTTTATACTTTATAAAATTTTGTCAAATTTTGATCGAAATTCATTCACAGGAAGTCTGTTTCTCTGGTTGTCCGAATATAAGTTGGTAACTATAAAACAAAAAAATCTAGATGAATGAAATTCAGAATACATATTTAATATCCAAAGTGTAGATGGAACCAAATTCATCAAGGGATTAACCATTTGTCCATGTTTATTTTAAGAAGCATGTAAATGCGATAACTAAAAAATAAAATGACTGAAATATATGAAATTTGTTATGTGATTTTATAACTACAATTGCAGTCCTGTGTCAAATTTTGTTTTCAACTGGCCGAAAAAAATTTCCACAATACTCTCTCGGTTTTCTGATACTTGTGTATTGACGGCATCTCAGCGATTAATTACCACAGATTACACTAATAAAGGCATTTGTAGCTATTGTTCGCCGAAAGCAATGCAGCTAGCAATACAAGAGTACATTTATTAGAAAGTATGCGAAAATGCTTCGAAGAGATCACCCCTGCTGGCAATAATTATGACTTAATAAAAGCAAATTTATTATTTGTACATTTTTATTTCGTTTAATTAATAATTAATTAAAATAAAATAAAATTGATTTCATCGAAGAGCTAGAGAATTTTAAAGTAAAGGGAAAATACTTTTTGCGTAATAATATTCTTCGATACGGGGGGGGGGGGGGGACCTTTAAATTTTTTTTTAAACCTTAAAAATTTTAAAAAATCCTTTTTTTTTTTTTTTTTTTTTTTACTGAGAACTTACAATCCAAATAGTAATTGCAAATTTTGGGAGGTATAGGTTTAGTAATCTGCCTTATAGAACATTTTGCACGATTTTTAATTATACAAGTCGTATGATTAAAAATTACAAATAATTTACAATTTACATATGGTGTGCTGGCTTATATTACCTATTACGATGAAAAAATTTATAAAACAATTTTAGCGCAATTTTCGACGTAAAAACGAGATGACTTTCTAAAATTATTTTTACATAACAATCCCTACATCTAAATGAATCGTAAGATTAAACCACGGAAAATAAGAAAAGAATGAACAAAACTATTTTTACAAATATATGAAAAATATCTATTACATAAGTTGCCAAACGTTAAAAAATACTATCGGAATAAATATTTAAATAATTGACAGACGATAATTTAGTCTCTTTATAACAGCTAAATATTTCAAAACGATTTTTCTTTTTTTATTTATTATTTTCTTTTTTATTAATCTAATAAATGAGAGAATAAGTCACAAAGTGTTTGTTAAACAAAAAATACATAAATTTTTAATTTTTAGTGAATATTTATATATTATTTATAGTATTTATTAATACTTTAATTCCATTCATATTTTAAATAATCTACATATATACTTAGACATTTGACTGAATATTAGTTGTGCATACATAAAAAGACTTTCAAGTGTATTAAGCATATATTTAAATATATATGTTATGGTTAATGTGACTAATTGATTATTTTTAATAACAACTACAAAAGGTGATAAGCCGATTTATTTCATTAACCCAGCGATTCTCAACCTGTGGGGCGCGCCCCGCTAGGGGGGTGCGAGAATACTAGAGGGGGGGGGTGAGAATATTCAAGAGAAAATATTTTAAAAAATTGATTAACTGACTGAAAGGAAAGCACACATAAACATAGGAAACAACATTTCGACATATTTAATAATTTATTAAAGTAAAACAATTTACTAAATCAAAACATGCTAAATTAAAAACAAATTCAATAATTATTAGTGACTTCCTTGGGCCTGTCTTGCAGAGCAAAGTTTTTCGAAGGGAGGATTAATATTAGAGACAGCCATTCTCACTTCTGTTTCTATATTTTGTCTTCAAAGAAGCCACAGCAGGAAATCCAGTTTCACAAAGGTAGGATATTGAATGTGAATAGAAAGGTAATAGAAAGTGAAATGTCCTTGTTTTTAGTGTAGAAAAATAAACCCTTACTCCTGCAAAAAATTCTAATAATGATTTATTACTAAATTGTCTTTTAGTTTCGCCACTTGTCGTGAAGTCTATGAATTATTCTTCCTCATCACTTGAGAGTCCTTCGGGAGTCTTATGAAATGGATCCCTAATCCACTCGCAACTTGCTATCAGTTTGTGGTCAGCATGAAAATAAATTCTTTGCCAGCATGGCTAAATGGTTTTCAATGGTTACAAAAACAGCTTTTACATGTTCTTCTTCAGCCTTATAAGTTTTAGTACAATCATCCACATTTACAAACATTGTTAGGTTTTTTGCTTTAAATTTCTGTTCCGCAATTCCAATTTTCTACAAAAAACATTAACTTTATCACTCGTATCCAACATATGTGTATTTTTCTCCTTGGAGTTGAAGATTCAAGTTATTTAATTTCTCGAATAGGTCGACCAAGTACCTCAATTTCATCACAAATAAACTATCGCGAAAATTCTCGGCCTCCTGTCTGTTTTCTTCTTCTAGGAAAATGGCGATTTCTTCTCTTAATTCATAAACACGTTGCAAAAATGTCCCACGTGATGACCATCTTGCCTCGCAATAAAATGGTAACGCTGAATGTACTGAACCCATATCTTTGCAAAGTGCGAAAAAGATTCTCGATTTCAGGGGTCTCATTTTTATATAATTTACTACTGTTACAACCATAGTTAACACAATATTTAAACCAGGACTCATTTCTTTCGAAGCCAAAGCTTCTCTGTGGATCATGCAAAGGGTGCACTGAGGCGATTTCTGTTTTACAAGTGCTTGTATACCTTAGAATCATCCGACATTGAACGAGCACTATCGGTGCATATTCCAACGCAATTTTTCCATTCTATAATCATTTAAAATAACAAATAATGCGAGCGCTGATGTTTTGAGTTCTATTGGGTTGCAGAAAAGTAGTTCTACTACTGACAGATTATCACAAATTCGAACATAGGCAATTAAATGACATCTTTATTACTATCTGTTGCTTCGTCAAGCTGTATTGAAAAAAATTTCTTACGCAACTTCGAGAAAAGTTGACTGACACTGTACATCTTCAGCTATATCGCCAATTCGACGAGCAACAGTATCATATGAAAGAGGTATGGACTGCAATTCTTTTGAAAAATTATCTCCAAGCATAGTTTCTACAATCTCAATTGCTGCTGGCAAAATAAGCTCTTCACCAATGGTGTGAGGTTTTTTACATCTGGCTATTTTATATGAACTTTTTAAGATGCAATTAAAGCCTTTTTTATTATTTTTGCTTTTTATATGATTTTATTCTTAATTCGAAGAATTATCTGGGTTTGTTGACGTACTCACTATGAAGCGTTTCCGAATGTCGTTTAAGTTTACTAGGTTTCATGCTGACTGCGGCCAACATTTTTTAGCAAATGATACCCAGGGGCCTTTCTTCTTCATTTACTTCAGTACTGGTATACCCAAAATTTAAGTATTCTAGAGAATATTTCCTTGATTCTATTTTCGGAACCACGCTCGTCTGTGTACTTGTTGATGCTTGACTATCGTCTAATGCTTGGTTACTTACGCTTAAAAATTTATTCATGAATCTGCATAAATCTGCTGCAGTGAATATTTAATACGGTGAATTACAATTAACACGAAAACATATATAACATACAAATTCACGATAGATTCGATAGCGATAAAAGGATCGACTCGAATGAGACTGGCTGGAATTGAAACTTGCGTTATCGAACATTTTCCTTCTTCCTATGAGAAAACATTTGCTCGGCGCATGCTCGAGACGGCATCGGTCGTGTGGATTCCCTTCTGCAAACATTTCTATTTTTTTTTCACTTTTGTTTTGTCATGCTTCTGTTTTATTTCTTTTATTATTCTAAAAAATGTATTCCCATTTTCTAAATTTAGCTCACCTCTTCTAGGTTAACTTTCATTAAAGAATTTTGCTACTTTCATATTCTTTTAACGTTATCTCCCTGTTTGGCTTTCATTTCAAATATAATATTTAAATTTTCTCCGCTTTCATTCGCTTCATCTGTTCACCGCCCGCTTGCCCAAAATGCAAGATGTGATTTCTCGCGAATGTTGGCTCGCTTTTACTCCTGTTTTGGCAGTTAGTTAAAAATAATTTAAAAACAGAATCCAAAATACTCAATATACTTTACTGTTGTGTACATTTTATTGTAAGTGGGGGGGGGCGATGAAATTTATGATTGAAAACTGGGTCACAAATACTAAAAGGTTGAGAAACGCTGCATTAACCGGTTATTATTAATTCTACTCGATTAAGGAAATTGACCATAATGCATTATGTATATATTCTTCACTATTATATCGATACACAATGCTTTAGCATCAACTTCATTTTGATCAATTGATTATTTATAAATGATAATATTTTCATGTTTATCTCAAATATTATTTACCTAATGCAATTATCTCCTAGGAGAGTACAATCAAATGCTAGGACTAACTCTATATTTCTAATAAGGCTTGCATAGAAATAATTCATCATTATAACATGACACGAAAATCAATATTCAGTGCAATTAACCCTGAGTATACGTAGGTTACAGTAGTTGCATTATGTATTCCTGCACATGATGCTAGTTGAAATTATATTCCAATATATTCTCCGTTCAGTGTGAAATCACTAATATTTAGCGCATAAATATCCAATGCATGGGACCAATGTCGACAGGCTTGCATATCACGAGCTGTTTTGCTGAAAATAGTTGCATTAATGAGCTCACTAGATTGACGTAGAATAAATTGAACAATTTACAATAAATAAAAAGCTGTGGATTGTGTAGCTGGAGGATATGTACATCTTCTTCTGCTGTTAAGTACTTTGTTGTGTTTTAAAAATTCATCATTACAGTTGACCTTCTAAGAAGAAACAATCTAGATTTTCTGAATGGCAACAAAATGCAGATGACGCTTGAATGAGTGAAAATCGTATTGGAACTCAAGTAAGAGACTAAGATTCTATAAGTAACTATACAATAAAAAATTGCTTTAATCATGTGAATATTGGATATTTTCCAGGTGATATTTGTCATTCTTTCAAATGGAATTTGATTTAGTTACATTTACATTATAGAATTTTGAAGTAATGCAGTGGCTATTTTAAGACGAACTACTTAATTTTGAAACGTGGTCCTAACATGAGAAGACGACACCTGAGCCGGTTTGCATCTTTTCAAACTTCTTAGTAAAGGTAAGACATATGTCCCAATGAATTTAACAGGCAACAGAATCGTTTACACAGTGGTTTCTCAATGGAATCAGATTTGGAGCCTAACGTTTACAGTTTAGAAGCATAACCTTACCGCCTGGTCTCTGGAAATCAGTTTTCAAGCTTGGAATTGTCCAGTTCTGAAGCAGAAACCGTATCACCAAATTTCTGGTAACCATGTTTCGAGCTCGGAATCGTCCGGTCCCGAAGAAGAAATCTTACCACCAGGCCACCTTGGTCTTTCTATTTCGATTAAAGATTAAAGTGAAGGTTGAAAAATACTAGTAGATGAAATTTTTATTAGAAAAGAACATACTTTTCTTGATTTGTATCTATAACTACATCATGGCAACCAACTGCGTTCATTGGGAATCAGTATCGGTATCTAACAATCAAGAGATACATATAGCAAATTAAAACCAAATTTGGATAAGTAATCAAGGCTGTATTTATTAAAAGAATCTTACTCTAAACTATCTATATACCCATGCCCTGCTCAGACTACAATTCCGTTACTCTTTTAAGCCTTCTCTGTTTGATTTTAGCATTTCCAATAAGGGTTCAAGCATCAGGACTCCACCACGTCACTTTAAGGCAAATTAATGAGATAGATTGGTTGTCAAAAACGAATCATGGAAAACTTTTAACTTTAGATAAATTCCAGATTCAACATTCAATTAGATGCATCAAAAGCAATCAAGAGGATATTTTGAGGAATTTGAATTAGCATTGGATACTTGCTCTCTATGATCTTATGTCTTACAAAAGCAGAGCAGAAACATCCATTAGTTGTCCAATTCCGCTAAGCTTATTATACCTTTTCCTGATACTAATAGTTTCTAAAATTGCTGTGGTCAATACTAAAGACTGAATTAATATATTATCTGATTTTAGTTTCATAATTAAATACTTTTTTGAATTAAAACTAGTTGGAAAGTACACCCCAAAACTTTCTGGTACATTTTTACTGTTTGATGCATTTTGCTTATTAGTTTAGTTAAGCATCCCACTTTGAGAGTTAAAATTTGACACATATTTACAATTTAAAAGGCTAATAATGATTTCCGAGTTCAATAGACGATACAAATACTTTTGGCAATAAAATAATTGGAGCAAATGGATAGTGCTCAATATCTGCAAGTGGCTCAGTCCCTCTACCCCTTTTATTGCTTTGTAATCAGCTATGTATCACAGAACGAACCAATTCTTTTTCTTCCAACTCTATCCTCTCCAAGATTGAAGAAAATCGAAATTTGCCAATTTCAGAAGAAGGGTATGCGAGTTCTACTCAGAAATTCGTTTTCAAGTCTCCCTTCCTCCAAATCTGAAACAATTCCAAACGGAAAATCCATAAAGTAAAATCACAGTCATCTTCAGGCCTCATCGCTTTCGAGCCCATCCATGGATGAAAGAAATAAAAAAAAAAGCTGCTGTAGGCAGGAAAATGACAAATAATGTTAGAATCTCTTAAGCCATTACGCGTCTCTCCAAAATCGAAAGGATGCGAAGCGTTCCAATCTCATCTTTTTCAGAGGAACCCCTTTCCCTGCAAACGATTTCTCTCAGGGAAGGGGTTGTGCCATTGATCTTTTGCTGCATTAGACAACGTCTGATACCCATCCCGAGGGACCCGGGATTTATCGGGTATTTGATTCGCACTAATAATCCCTGCGGCGCATAGATAATGGACCCCCAATCATTCCATGCAGGCCATGTCCGAAATGAGTAACGATTGCCCGGAGGAAGGGATGCAATTGATAGGTTTTTGTTTATCTCTTAGCCACCCCTGGTCGTGATTTAAGGATTTCGATGAAAGTATTTGTTCTTTGATTCTTAACGATCTGTTTGCAAATACTGGTTTGAAGAAAATGCATTAATTATTTCAAGCTGAAGTGACAACGTTATCGCTTTCTGATCTCTTTATTTTGTAATGATTCATGAAAATGATTCATTATATTGAGCTGGTCACGTGCTGCCTGTGAGGAAAGCAGAGACGACTAAAGGATCTTCCACATGTTGGAAATTTTAATACAGGTGGAACCATATTTTCATGATATCTTTACAAATCTCATATGCAATGTTTTACAATTGACTTCCAAATTTTTCATGTAAATTCATGAACACTTCAGAATGATTTATATGATTTTGAAAAATGTTATTGTTTTTGAAAATATCAAAGAATTTTTTTTTATAAAACTATCAATTCCTTCATTTTAATTAACAACTTCTACTCTCATTTCAAAAACAACTAACACCATTAATGGATTAGGGGTAGTGGTCTTCCTGATACTTTCTAGCATCCTATCTATTAAACTTGTCATACCAGAGAATGCCTTGTATGACATTGGCATACAATAGTTACGAAATATCAAACTTTGGCGTGAATTTAGTATATTTACTAAATTCATCGTGCGATACTTCGCAAATTATTTGGTGATTAATCCCCGATATGCGGTTAATAGTATTCAAAAATCAAGTTTGTGCTTTGGACACGTTTTTCTCGAACGATTGAAACAGATTTGACACAAAACTTATAGTCTCAAAATCCCATATCAAGTTTCATATATTTATGTTATTGCGTTTACGTGCTTCTGAAAGTACAAATCTACAGACAATCAACCTTTTGGTGGATTTGAATTGTTCAACTTTGACATGTACTTACGCTATAGACGCTAAATCTGTGTGCCGAATCTTATCTATCTAGCTCTCTGCTTTTGGTAGTTATTGTGTTAACTTATATTCTTACAGCCCGACAGACGAGCTTCTGAATAGAATGTACTCAAAATATGATAGAAATCTGCAAAGGTGGTCTGAAGAGCTCATACGAATTTCAAACGTCTAGCTCACAAGTTTTCGAGTTATCTTTCACAGGCAGATAGACGGACATTTTCCAGAAATGTGTTTTTCGAACTCGAGAAGATCTAAAACATGGCTATTCATAAAAATCTGGAGTTCGAATTCTTTGACGATTCCTGTACTTTCTCCATACTACGTATATTTGATTGTAAAAACAACTTATTTTCTTATACCAGAAATTGGATTCGGTTTAGTTATATTAACGTCCCGTTTGAAGAAACACTTGGGCTATTTTGGGACGACCTCGTAATTTTGAACCGCGGTCAGATGACGAGGACGACACCTGAGCTGGCACCCCCCTCTCCACACCACACCACACCAGCGGGAGGACGTTTGGTCAGGACGGATTTAATGTGCAACAGACCCCCTTACACGACGATTCTTCGGTGGAATCGGGTCTCGAACTTGAAACCCTCCGGTTTCGAAGCCGGGACCTTACCACCAGGCCACCGCGGCCCATCAGAAATTGGGACTGAATCATCTATTCTGATTATCCTCTAATTTCTATTCTTTTGGGATCATGCCTTAATTCCATAGGCGCCTTTTTCTCAGTTTAATAGAAATTTAGTTTCTTTTATCGCTCAAGCGTCCTGTCTATTCACCCGGTTGCTCTATAGAAGCATGATGCGATTTTGATGCACATTTTTGTTTTTCGTTTCTCAACATTTTTTTTTTTTTTTTTTGCATTTATGGTTAACAAGAAATAGGATTGCACAATACAACCACATTGTACAATTGTATTGAATAAACTTATTAATACGTTTATTAGCACAATAATCGGATATTCAATTACGATTGCACCGATTATAAATTCCAATAACTTCCATATAAATAACGACGCGTAGTAAAAGGTCATAATATACAATGAAGCTTAATCTTTGTTTTCGTATATGCTGATTATTCTATGTGACTTCTTTTGGTCACAAGGGTAACATTTATGCAGCAGTCTATTTCTCTACAAACATTGTGAAGCATGATCATGCTTATAACATGCATTTGAATAGACACATGCATTCTATATGCATATAGGCAATTAGAATGCTCTCATTCTTGTGTTCATTTTTTTATTATATCCTAGATTCTATTTTAAAGTGTCCTTTGCGTTTAATAATGAATGCACTCATGGCTTATTCATTTCTTGGAAGTTATAAGCATTTGTAAATGGTATACGTTTACAAATGCAGTGGTGGAAGTATTTTATATGGTCAAAATGGTAAAAATCTATAGGGGATAATATTATTTATAAATAATGCATACAAATTATGGAAGCTTAATTTATAAATCTATGTAGTATATACCTCAGCATATATATTTTGAATAAATAACACTCAATCAAGTTTTTTAAGTGTTATAATTTGCATAATCTAATATCGCTTAAAATTAATTTTTATCAGAATCCTAAATTAGTACAAAAGAATTACGTAGGGTAAAATAAATAAAAAGAACCGTATATTAAGCTGACTTTTAGTAATCTACGAGATATCGGATTAATGGATTGTCGAATTAGTAGAAGTTGATCTGAAGGAAGGCATTGTAATAGGAAAACCTATCTTCAATGCCCGAAATATTACAAAATGTATGATCTTATACTGAAAAATTATACTATCTATATTTTTAAAATAATTAGGAAATACCAAAGAATTATTACCCAGGTCAAAACATTGGTTGATTTTTCCAGTTTTTATTTCATATAGAAACTTCTGATTCCTAAATAATCCTAATCATTCCTAAATCACCAATCATTATTTCCAACCACCCCCATCTCCTGCATCTCCTTATTATTAGAAAAATTTCTGAAACAATATTAGTCAGTGAAATTGAGGAGGATAAAACAACTACAAAATTATTTAACTCGAAACATTGTACCGATTTTATCAATTTTTATTTCATATGATTACTCATCATCCTTAGACAAGTAATTAGTGATCATTTTTCACCTAACTCTACTGATTTTTGAAATAAATCTCAAAAATACTGAATTACTGCATATTCTTGATGAAGCGGAGAAAGAACCTCAGAGGTCACAACCCCAATCATCTTACTGATTTCGCCAATTTTGATTTAGATTGAAAGCACATGACATTTAGATCTAAAATTATTATCAATAATCGTCTGCATCGCCTTCTTTCCTTTGTCCATTTTCAAGAGATATCGCAAATTAACCCCCTGACTGCGTAATTTTTTAAAATCACTATTTAGACACGATGTTTGCAAATAAGTTCAAATATTTTTCAAAGTGAACTGATACAATATGTTACACGATAATAATATGATATAATAAAAATCTTTAAAATAAACATTCTAGACTGCGAAAAATGCGGGATGCAATATAAAATGAACTGATTGCCAACCCGCGGAAAATGAGAGTTAAAACCTTAACTCAGCTCCCGCCTTTAATAGCTATACCGATTTCGCCAATGAATTATCCCGCTCATAGCTAACCAATAGAAACTTCTTTGCTAATTGTGCAACTATAACTTAATACTGTACTTTTATTTTTTGTAATTCATAAAAAATTGGTTGATATTAATATTTTTGGGATAGTGATTTTAGAATATAGTTTCATTTAATCGCACGATTTTAGTACATTGTTGGAAGACAAGGGTAAAAAAGTTTTGTTTATTATTTGCCCAATTAAAATCCAAAATAAAAAAAAGATGTGAAATCTCAAAGCCAAGAAAGCGAACATATATAAAAGATTACTCGGTAATTTAAGTATCATGAGACTTTATTCCATCCGTAAAATTCATTCATATTTTAATCTCAGCAAATATAAATCTGTAATATTGCTTTAATGTCTACCAAAGCGCTAAAAAAGTAGATTAATAAAGAAATCACAAGCATAAAAATATGTAAAATAAATTTAAGATAGGACTATGTTGAAAAATCCCTTTTTTTGGGACGAAATTATGAATATTTAAAATTTAATATTCTTAATGTTAGAACAGGTTTCTTTATAAAACTATTAGAAATTTCCTTCTATTTTTTAAGGGTTACACCGATTTTCATATTTACATTTATATACATTTTGATGCTATTTTACATATTTAAATTCTATTTTCTCAAATCTTTTTCTAATCTTTGGCATAATTTTCGTGCATAAAACTCCATAGAATAAAATCTAATGCACATTTTTTGTTCAAATTTGGTATAATAATTTCTCAATATATTCTGAAGTTTCTTGAACTAGAGAATAAGTAATCTATTCAATTAGAAATTTTTATAGTTGTTTTACTGCTTCACATTGTGAAAAAATTGAAAATTTCGTGTTATTTATCAGTCTAACCCCGAATTTTTAAAGAATGGATAGAAATACAGCCTACATTTTAGTTCAGGAACTAGAAAATATATTCTTTAACTTTATGGAACATTTTAAGCTAATCATTTGATAAACCTTTAAATTAGAACATTTCTGCTTTATTTCTCAAAAAAAAAAAAAAAAAATCCCTTTCTTCCAATTTTTTTAAAAAATCTTTTGGCACTTAACTAGCATATTTAGATTTTATAGATGTTTTTTCACTCTTTTTTTGTAAATATTCAAAAGTATAACTATTTTCGAACGTTTTGAAAAAATTTATCCCGAGATCAGTCTCATACTTCAAGTAAAATAAAACACAACCAGTATTCCTGGCTAACCAGTTGAGCGTCAAAGGTGTCTGTCTAGTAATTTCACAAAGCTTAAATGTTAAAATTTTTCTTCTAAAAAGATTCACTTTGCGTATTTTTCTGTTACCAAGAATTTATTCTCTAAAAATATCTGGCATCTGTCAGACTAATCACAACTCTCTCCTATCTAAGAAAAGTTTCGTTAAGTTTTCCACGCGTGCCTCAATTCATTTTTTTTAATTTCTTCTTCTTTGAAACATTTTCTCATTGGTTCTAATCAAATTAAAGAGCAAGACGCTTTACTTGTTCCATAACCTTTTCAGAAAGTTGTAAGAAGCAATTATTTATAATTACTCCAGCGTATTTAAGTGCAAGGCGTTTTAATTGTCTCATAATATTTTGAAAATTATGGGAAAATTGCCTGATTTGGGGAGATTGTGATTTTCTTCTCACGAATATTTTGAAAGAAAGTAGTAATTTGTGAGAGCATAACATGTCACGTTATCATAAAATTTACACCAGATTATGAGATATTTTTATATTTCTAGAACAAAATTATATTTTTCAGGAAAAATTTCAGAATTTGTTTTGAAAAATTCAAAATATCTACTTTGAACCAGATGTAAAAAATCATAACAGCCATCGAAAGTAGTGCAATAACTAGAGTAGCCTTACTAGGGGCAACCAAATTGTGGAATAAATTAGTAGCATTTAAGAGAAAACAAACTCCCCCTTAACTCCCGTTTCCCAATTTCTTAAAAATTAAAAATAATTTATTGTTTTTATTTTAATACTGCGAACTATTTACTTAATTTAAAAATTTTTAAAATTCAGGTCAATATTTAAGTTTCCTGTGCTTTTTTTTGTGTAATCTGTTTAAAACGTTCGAAGATTTTTTTCATCATTAATAAGAAATATTACATATACCGCCATATTATAAACAAATCAAGCGAATTAGTATATCTAATA
>JAPMOR010007273.1:0-19742 GCA_026543865.1 Argiope aurantia
AACCTAAAAATAATTTAAATCATCCGTTGATAATGGTTGTCATGTCAACAATCAGAACACAATGCGCATGCGTGAATTTTCAACGCCAGTTACGGTAACGCAAATACGTGAATTTTTCTACGCTAGTTGGGGTAACGCTATGCAGATTAGAAATTTTTAATTTCCTTTATTCTGTGTTATTTTAATTCAAAAGTACTTCAGAATGAAACTGAAAGATGGATTAATTAACAATGTTTAGTTTTAAATGCATAAAACATTAAGAAAATAAACAGAATCGTTTGAAATAATCGGCCGAAAAATGTTAACAGTATCATCATTAGTGTTGGGAAAAAAAACTGAATCCTTACTCATTTGGAGGTGAGGAAAATGGAAGATTTTTTGGCGGAAAAGTTAGTTTTTAATTAATAATTTAAATACTAATTTAAAATTCAAAAAAGGGACCCCAGGTGCACATTCCCTACCTCTAAGGTATACATGTACCAAATTTGGTAGCTGTAGGTTAAATGGCCTGGTCTGTGGAGCGCCAACACACACACATTGAGCTTTATTTATAAGTATAGATTATGCTGTAAATATAGAATTCAAAGTTTATTTGTTTATAATATTAATTTGAAAAATTGCTCGAAACAAAAGAAAAAATAATTTTGAAAATCGTATTTAAGTATCGATTTTATTTTTGCTCAATGACTTTAGTATAAAAAATGTAAGTTAAAATTTTTAGTAAGCATATAAATTCTGTTAAAATAATTAGAAAATATATATTTTAATGCGGGATTAACATATATATAATTTTAACATCCGGTATCGATTGATAGTACACAAATGATTGTTTGAAATAATTATACTTCAGTTATTTTTCTGCCTGAATTTTATCAGAAAATTAAAAGATTGATGAAATGTGTAATTTTATTATTCTTTCTTAATGATATTGAATACTTTTGTAATATTGAGTGAAGACTTTTTAAAAAATATTGGATGTATTGAGAATTGGTAATGCTTCAATCCCAGTAAGTATAATAATTTAATCAAACTATTAAATCATTACTAAATTTGTTCAGTAAAAGATCTGCATTTGAATTCCAGTTTTCTTAATTATGTTAATATATTTGTACGATAATATATTCTGTTAATATATTAGAGCGAAATTAAAAAATGCATTATATTTTAAACTATTAGATTTTTAAATTTCTCCATATTGGAATAACGAGAGAGATTGTCATTTAATTATCATAAATCAATAAAATAAGCATACATAATTACCCGGATGAAAGAATTTTAATTTATGAAAATGAAGCAAAATTACAGAAAACCAAGAGAATTTTATGAATCATATAAAATATTTTAATAGACTGAAAGTCATTGAAAAAGAATATTAGAGAAAGGGTAATATATATATAATTTCGCTTTATAAATGAACATTTAGATAGTAAATTAATGCATAACGTAAATAAAATAAGGAGAAATTTGAGAAATCCATAATAAATAAACACTTGATACATTTTCCAAACGTCGAAGTAATTTATACATTTTTCGGGACTTGCCTGAATAATAAATATTTAGTTAATGAAATTATAATACGAATACCAACAATTCCTTTCAGCTCATTAATATTTTATAACAAAACTTATTAAAATTAATAATAGGAAATAATATTGAATATAAAATTAAAAATCGAGTTCAGAAGGAATAATTTTCGTAACGAATTTACTTAAAAATTGTATTTCAGTGTAATCTTGTACGAAATCTTTACTTTCTCTTTCATCATATTTATCTCTTTAGACATTTTATTTCGTTTTATGTTCTCATTAACATGAGAGATCATGAAATCTACTAATTTGAGTGTAAATTTTAAAACAAACCTCTAAAATTACGTTTATTTCCATATATATTCATACAATTTTCATATATTTCCGGCTTTAAATAAACTTAAGAAATATACTTATACATTAATAATGCAAAAGAGAATGATGGAAATTAAACTTAAGAAATATACTTATACATTAATAATGCAAAAGAGAATGATGGAAATTAAACTTAAGAAATATACTTATACATTAATAATGCAAAAGAGAATGATGGAAATTATATATTAATTTAAAAAAACTTTAAACCTAAATAGATGTACAGAAATTTATATTCCATGGCATAGAAACTGTTTGCTTAATTTTATTGAATGATAAATGTTAAATGTAAAGAAAACGCTTAAAAACCTATCTGATTGCATGATTGAATGGCTTCACAGCTGCACTTTTTTACTCGCCTCACTTATTTAATGGGAACTGTAAAACATTATTAGAAATGCCCGGAGGCGAGATAATTGTGTCATGAATATTTCCTGTCTGTCAGAAGAGAAACAAATGAAATAAATCAAAATAGTTGAAATAGGCATCAAACAGCAAGTTCGATCTAACGCGATCATGGAACAGGTCGTCGTAAGTAGGTAATCGCTATAATTTGCCAATGAAAAATAAGATTCATATCTCGCAAAACTATTATCCTCCCAAAGATTTTTTTAAGTTATCTTAAAACTTAAAAAGTTACTTTTTTATGATACTAATTGCCTTTCCAAATGTTATTATAAATGTTTTTTAAGATATAATTTAATACATAATCCGTTGTCATGTATTTTAACCTTCTGATGAGGCTATCTATCACACTATTCATCTATTAAAATAATCAGATGCGTTTGCTTTTGCTAGTCTTAAAATTAAGATTAAAAATCATTTTATTTCGGCATAAACTAGCAAGTATAATTGTCACTTTTGCTTTTATTTCGTTATACAGACTGTTTTTTAACTGACGGCACTCTCACAGCCATAAAATTTTGTACGGTGACTATTGATGACAAGGGAAAAAATAATCCGCGAAAGAAAAAAATTAATTCGAAAAGTGTCTGATAGGGGGAATGTGGCGCTTTTGATCTAAATTTTAAAAGGCTACAGTAAATAGATAAATGAATAACAAAGGAAAAAAAGGAGATTCTATTCGACTTCCTTTTCATTCTTTGTTCTTTGGTTTTTATTTAGTAGAATCGCTTTCTCGGGGAAGACATCGGCTATTTTTAATGACTTCCATTTTCTTGGACTAAGCATTGCATTCTGTACATCCTATTCTCTACAGCTCACTACATTTCAGGGGGCAGGTTCATAATAGTTCGTGTTATGTTTTCCTTTAAATCTGATAATTTCAAGACTCCACCAAGATAATCCTTCGATTTTAAATAGCCCCAATGAAAAAAAGTTACATGAGGTTAGATCCGGGGAGCGAGATGGCCATGCAACAAAAAAGCAGCGACTAATGACTATTTCTTTTGTAAAGTGATGGCACAATAGTTGTACGGATGTACCAATATGTGCTTATGCTCCATCCTACATAAAGACAATTTTATCTAAGCATTGTCTTTGCTGAAAATGTGGGATAATAAAACTACTCAGCACATCATGATATCTTTGAGCGTTTAGGGAACAGGTCTGTGGTCCTGCTTGGGTAATAGTTTCAAAAAGTATGGACCGATGATAAAATCTGCTGTAAAACTACAACAAACAGTTACTTTTTGAGAATTGAATCAGATTTGAATGCATTTGGTTGTTCAGATGCCCAAATTCTAGAATTCTGAATGTTAACAGCTCCATTCAAACAAAAATAGGCCTCATCACTCAAGAGAATTATCCAAGGCTATGCCTCGTCGATCTCCATACTGGCAAGAAATGTCAAAGCAAAGGTTAATCGAAGATCATAATCTGTAGGTTTTAA
Source organism: Argiope aurantia (assembly GCA_026543865.1). Lineage (NCBI taxonomy): Eukaryota > Metazoa > Arthropoda > Arachnida > Araneae > Araneidae > Argiope > Argiope aurantia. The sequence goes on from JAPMOR010007273.1 coordinate 3,754, forward strand.
TTCATTCAAAATGCTAATTTTATATGGATAAAATTAGAAAAATTTTTCTTAAAACTTTCCATACTGTTGAAGCATTAACATCCAGTTGTAATGCAACTCCACGTGTGCTGCTATTACATGCAGTGCTCGTCTGATTTCTCTCAACGATTGCAGTTGCAACATCTGTGATTGTATCTTCCGATACCGGTGTCCATCCTCTACCAGGCCGAGTTGCGAGAGAGCCGGTTTTTTCAAATTTTTTTATCATTTCTTTCACTGCATTAATTGATAGAGGCCCTTTACGTAAATTGTTTCTGCTTATAAATTCTCGAAGAGCGGCCGCTGCATTGGATTACTTAAGAAAAAAGAGCTTCACAAGTAATGCATGCTGTGCTCAAGCGAGACGCATTTTACAAATCAACTGATAGTTGAAATGATTTTCAATGTCCCGCCTCTTTTTTATAACTGAAAATGCTGGTGCTGGTGTCGACTACGTAATGGGGATTTTGCAATTTTTCCCCGTGTTTTATGCAAAATTTTAGCTGTCTTAAAGTGTAAAGCTCCACATTTTCTCCTATTGGCAACTTTTGGAACTACTTTTTTTCACTGATTTCTCTTTCTCATGTTGTCAACAGTCCTCGTACAAAATTTGGTGGCTTTGCGGCTGATAGTTCAAGCTACAGAGGTCTCTGAGTATCGTGAGTTAAAAAAATATCCAGTATAATTTTTTTAATTTTCATCTATGGTAATTTTGTAATATACTTATTCATTTAAATTAAAATTTTTCAGTATTATCAAAAAACAAGGTATATATTTTTTACAAGTGCAGTGAAGTGAATCAAGTGAAAACAGTTTGATAACGAATTCTGGCATTTCGAAAACTCTATTTGTAAATAAATCATATTGTTAAAATAGTAAGAAAGAAATAGACGAACAAATAACAAAAACAACAACAACAAAAATACTTATAACAGTGCTCCATAGGTCAGTGATGCGACTTGAATGCAAAAGTTGATCGATAGAAGTAGCAATCAAATTTGATCATTTATGTTCAGATAGATCTTTTAGTAGAGTGATGCCTTGCTCTGTCTTATGAATAAGTTCATTAAAAAAAGGAAATGCAGGAGGCTTTTTTATGATAATAGACAATAAAACCCTAATCCCAATACCCTTTAATATAACTTGCCAGAGATAGTAGTTCAGCACCTGTAGTCGTAGGAATCCAACCAGTGACGCCGTTCCCTTGGCACTTATATTACCATCTATTCACTTACTGAGTTGAGGCGAATTTCGATATCTAATATTTCATGGAAAAAGCCACTTCACTTCATATTCAAAGTTTAATAACGTCCACAATTATATTTGAATACAACAATTTATAATAATCTCATTATTTGAAAATAATGAGATTATTAGTTAGTAGATAGAGTTCTCAATGGAATTCCTTTAGAATCGAAGATTTTTTCTGGTCCACACCCGAGGAATAAATCACCCAAATTTATTTTTTAGAAAAATACAATGTACTGTAATGAACCAAAAATATCTCGATCACCAAAAGCATCTTCATTGAAAGCGTATCCTTCCTTTCATCAAATTTAAAAGCAGGAATCTACATTTGGAGCAGACATTCCATGTCTTCATCCTGAATTCGTCGTAGATGCACTTCGGAAGTTGTACAATGGAAGCAAACGAAGAAGTATACGGCCCATTTCGCTAATGCCATTGCTCTCTGATCTCATCAGCCTCCAGGGTAAATTATCGGAAACGTTTACCTTGAAATAGGCGATCATGAGTCTTGAATGGAGTGTAATTGAGATGATACGTGCAACGGCTCAAGAAGATGGCCGTCTACTGACGACCGGGAGTGAGTAGACTTTGTAAACGTGCATTTCACGGAGAAGTAGAAGAAAAAGACATCTCGTTAGAGTCAGAGATGTTGAAATAGGGCTTAAAAGAAATACTTTAGAATGTATCTTTACATTGATTTAAATAGCTTTGAATCTAATTCGGTGGTTTAAATGTGGTTGTGAAAGTTTCGATACGATTATTTTTAATGTCATGTTGTAGATTTCGAGGAAAATTACATATGTTTTGATATCTAGGAAATGTTTAGTTTAAAGAATGGGGAACATGATAATATTTGTATTCATATCATTCATGTTTATTAATGTGGAAAGAAATAGTAATTTGGAAAGTAGGAAAATGGGGATAAAAATTGTGTTATATATTACTAAATAATATTGTAAAAAAGCGTACTCATCGAATTCTACTCTCATCTAAAAGCAAGCGAAATATAAATCGTATTAAAAGATTAATAATTTGTGTATATTGTTGAAGAAAATCGATAAATGGTGAATGTTCTTATAAATATATTTCAAAAATTTTGTAGAAAACTAAAAATTATTTAATTGGCAAATCAAAGAACAAAAATCAATACGAATACGCTTAAACAAATATTAAGAATTATTAATTTCATTTAATCTTCACCTGCAAGTCATCATTTAATCTTTGTTTATTCCAAAACTGGGGATTTTTGACGGATGTTTGATGGATGATTTACCTAGCATCGAGATTAGCACTGGCTAGACTTCCAATCAAATATTTCGTGTAACTTGATTTCTTAATAGTTTTTTCAATAAAATATTTTCAATCTTCAAATTTTCTCATTCATATAACTTAGGTTATTATAAAAGTCTTACGCCTTCTGTTCATTGTATTATGTGTCTATGAAAATTTCTGTCAACTCCTATAAAATTTCACTCCACATTGAAGTAGAAATAAGGGAAAATCAATTAATACAAAAGCGTATTTGCTAGAATCAAACTATTTTTGAAAAAAAATATGATTGCAGAAAACAGAACTGTTCATCACTGAAGTCTTATGCACACTAGATAATAGTTTCATAATTTATGCAATATGCCAAAGAATCATTCAATAAAATTTATCCGAATCATCCTAAAATTCCTTTTTTAGTTTTATTTTCGAAAGTATTTAAATGACGTATACGTAAATATTGTATTTCTTTTTATTCCTTAAATGCACATCTGAAAAACATATGAAGTCTAAATTTTATAAAATCTTATGACAATAAAGTACCACAGGCAATGACATATTTTTGACTCTCCTTCTTTAAAATAAAAATTTTTTAATCTTCTATGTCCAAATCTGACTGAGTTATAATATTTTATGTAATCATTTTAAGAAAAAAATAATAATTTCATTATTTTAAGCTAATAAGTTATGGAAAAACACCAATTATTGATTAATTATATCAAAGAAGATATTCCAGTGGTTTTTATAACTTAATAATATTCATAATTTCATAAGATTCAGTTTTAATCACAATGGAGTAGAGAGGTTATTTTATTAAAAATTTAATGCTCTGAGATTTTTTTTTTACTAAATATGACTCATAGGATCGAGAGTCAATATAAATTTCGTTATTCATAAGAACATTAATTGACTCAAACTGAATAAAATAATATTTTTTCCCTTTTTTAGAACATTTTGTATGCTTTTTACGAACGCTTTGGAAATTACCTGTAGAATCCCGAACAAAGTGTATATCTTGAATATAATAAGCCCTGTTTGCCTTAAATAACACTGAATTAGTAAATTAATAAAGATATTTTATAAGTCACAAAAAATTTATTTCATTTATTTTCCTAGAATATTTCTTGTTTTAAATTTATTTTATTTCATAGAGACATATGTTTAAAAGTACATTATTTGAGAGAAATTGTAGAAAAAATAATTTAATATTTATAATTTGATTTTTTTCAGCTTGATGGCAACAAGTTGATAAAAATATTTTTTTTTAGACACACATGATATGTTTGTGCAAAATAAATCTTAAAATGTACAAACTTTCATTTTATCTGAACTATATAACTCAATATAAACATGCTTAAAATTTATTTTCAAAATTGATTAAAGATGGAAAATTTATGTTAAAACTAATATCATTGAATATATCTGAATATTTATATAATAATTATATATATATATATATATTAATCTTAGGATGATATAATACTATAATATTTCAGATGCTCTCGTGGGAAAAGGTCAAAATCTATCAATTTTAATTACTAAAAATTCTAATTAAAATTTCAAAGAAATCCTTTCGAGTTGTACAATCTAAAATTCACCAATTTCATTCCCACACACCAAAGTATATCCAGGCCAGATTCGGTAATTCTAGGTCAAATGGTCTGACTTTGTATAGAGCCAACACACACACATCTTTATAATTAAGTAGAAATAAAGAACTAAGTTTCTGTTATAAACATTCTGATAAAATAAATATATAATATCGTTTAAACTGTAAAATGTGAATTAATGATTTTAATTTGATGAAGTATATTAAGTAGAATTTTTAAAAATTAAGAAATTACGAGAAACTTTTTACAGAAATTAAGAAAAAAATATACAAGAAATTATTTCGATCAATATAAAAATAAATTGAAAAGAATACAGTGAAAGAAATATAGAATTAAGAAGGCACGGAGATTAAAGAGGAGCGAGAAGAATTAACTGCACTTATCCTTCCTCACAAATCACCCTCATCAGGGACATACAGCATCATTAGTCTGCCTATTCATTTCTTCTTTCACTGTGGTCTCTACTTCCTCGAAAACTAGCCGAGGACAATATTTCTCTATTCATCAAAACGCATCCAAAAAGTATTTAAGATCAAATACTTCGATCGCATTCGAAATACTTTCACGAGTCGAAAATTTGATTATCAGAAAAGTGATGTGATTCAAATAACCGAGTGAAAAAAATATGATTTTTTTCATTTATGATAACAGAATATGGTTCATATTAAATATTATTCATTTAGTGCTGATTGAAAGACTAATTCAGACATTTCTCAAAATTTTTGAGTTATATTCTTATTACTTGGAAATTACCTTTATTTATTTATATATTTTGTATATTCCGAATTACATGCATATTGTTCATGCGCAACTCACAGTAAGCTATCCTGGAATTGTAGACTTTATTCATAGAAAAAATTCACAATGAAGTTCGTTAGTATGAATGGTTTCTGAAGCATTTGTTCAATCATTTGGATAGACTGTTGCATCAATGAGCTAACTTCGTACTGTGATCGTTCTAATTTTAGGTAGATATATTTTGATAAACAAAAACATGAATTCAGTTCAGGAAGGGAGTGTTTTGCGTAATTTAAAATTTGTAAAAATTTGTAATGGGAAAATAAAAAGTGATATTTTTTTCTTGTATGTATATTGTGCCTGCTAACTCTTTACATACAATATGTTGTTATTATTCTTACGATTTCATTACACTATACATCTTCAATGAAATAAATGTAGAAATAGCCTACGTGGCCATTACAAGGTTTCAAAAGTTTAATTGTTGAAAAGTGAAGATGGTTTAGTATCAGATCTGTAAATTTTCAGGAAGAGTAGAAGGCAAAAGAAAAACTGAAGCAAAAGAAAGAAAGAAAAAATAACGCAGCTACATACAAGTGTTTGTAAATGATATTTAGAATAAAAGATATAGTGTAAAAACCTTACTGAAAGAGAGGAAAATTTCGTCTAGAAATTCTTACATTGCTTTCACATCATTCCTGCATGGACATTCTAACGTTTTGAAGATCCCTGCTATTATTCTCAACGATATCTATAGAGATATAAATGACAAGATCCTCTATTGATACATTGGAGATTCACTTTATTGCTCTTGTAAGAGCCTGTAAGAAATCAAAGCATCCAGAGTTGGATTTCCAATAATCCAGTGATTTAGATCCTCTCTCTTGCTCCAAAGTTAACCAAATGTAGCATTTAGGTGTTGCAGAGCATCACAGATAAAATGAGTGGAAATATCTTCAAGTAGGAATCAGAGTAGCTCAGAGACTTTGAAATTTGTTCTTCGATATGCTATTTCAATGTTTCCAGAATTCCATGTCGAAAGACTGACCTACCAAGTTATCATTACCCATGTAAGTATGAATAAAATGTGTAAGGGTATCTCTAGAACTATTATTACCAATATGGATTTTTCTTCCACGGATGTAGTTAACCGAATTTTCAAAATGTTAGTTATTGAAAGCAACTCTCAACCTAATTATTTAAAAATAAAATTTCAGGATATTGTATTTTTAAATTCTACTTAGTAAGTCTAGAATGTCATTGATGGAGTTCAATCGGTCTTAATAAATCTCTGGGTTTTTTATAAAGATTTTACTGCACCATCAACCTGGATAGCACTTTCGAGACATTATTGCATGGAACATTGTATCGTTTGCGTGGACTATTTGCATGTTTAATCTGCCGTAAGACATCAAATGTCTCCAAATTTGTAGTTGAGAAAGTTTGTCGATGGGAAGGCAGATGGTGTATCATCGTCATTATCAAACAATAATTTAAATTTTAGAGATCAATTCTTCTTTGTAGTTCTCTCAAATTTATTGAGTTAAAAACTTAAACAATCTCTTCATACTATAAATAAGAATACTCTGATTTATCAATTGTAAATAGCCGTTTTTATTATATGAAAGATGTCAAATATAAAACCAAAGCTCACCTTCTTAAAACCTTTTTCTGCTTAAGACAACATTGCTTTTCCATAAGTAGACACTTTAAGTATTAACACTTTTTATAAGTAGGCACTCGGTTAAAAATCAAGTAATAGGAATAAAATAGCAATAGTAATTATGTTAGAGGTTACTTAAATAATATTTAGAATTTCTAAATTATGACAATATGAAAATATTAAAGTCATAATACTGCTCAACTGTCATTAACAGAGTTGATATATCTCATTAACAGTAGCGACATAAATAAAGAAAACGGCAGGAATTTAGAGGCTGAATTTATATGCGAAAACTCTGAATGTACATTAAGTAATGTAACAGAGCATTTTATTGGTTTTATAATCAGTTTGAGCAAACTGATGCATATATTTACTATGAGACTAATTTATCAGACTGATTATTTTATGCAATTTTCAAAGTTGCATTAGCATTTAACACTTAATACCACATTTCCTTTTCTAAATCACATGTGGACCCTTTACGTTTTGATATGGGTGTAGATGAACTTTATTAAAAAACGAAAAAAAAAGAAAGAAAAAAAATACACTGCAATCAAATGACAAAATACAAATGCATACAATATAAAAAAGAAAATGGCAAAATCTTGGATGAAAAGTATCTGGAGTACAATAAAATTGGATGAATCAGCATGATAATGCACATTATGAATGAAAAAATAAAGAAATTATAAAAATTAGGTGCTTGAAAAGGCTTAAGGATATGTTATGAATAAAATGCGAGGAGTATTAAAATATTGTACCGAAAAATTGATATGAATTAATCTAATTGGAATAATTCTCTATGATCAATGAGGGAATTTGATCATTTTTATGATTTTTTCTTTGGACGATGAATTATTAAGGACTCTTTTATAAAAACTTTTTAAAAAAGATGAGAATTGTCCGAGATTACCTGAAAGGGAAAAAAGACAGGATGTCGCAAAGTTGATCAAAGTAGCATTATTTACAAGAGAATTCTGCATAATATCTAGCAATCCGTTTTATAAATTCAATAACATATTAAATTGTAAACTGTTAATGTAAAGTCATATTGAACATACTCAACCATACCATACATGACTTTTCGATTATTAAAAAACGTTTATGAAATAAAATTATCAAAATATTTCATATCTAGATAAAATAATGAATATCTAAAAAAAATTCCTCCCACTTTGTGAAATTGATTTTTTCTTCTTCTTTTTTAAAATTTATAGCCGAATTTAATGGCTCAAAAATGAAAAATCCTTTTACATTTTATAAAATATATATTCATTTCAAATGCAAATTTCTTTTAAACTCAAGCTCTCAAACTTTCTCAACTTTCTTACTAATAATCCCAGACAATAGCTGTCTTTCAAAAGTTTTATTGGTCATTATTATGAGAGTAAAGATCATAAGTTAAATACTTTGTGTCATTGTAGTACGCAAGACAGGCCATTAAAATTCTATAGCTTATACAATTTGCCCACTTAAAACCTTAACGTGAGGCAACTCAGTTTAAACGTGTTTGTTGAGTCTATCAAAATCATAATTTTTTTTTCTCCATTAGTTCTCAAGATCTATAAAACTCTTTTTAAGACTTCATAGATAAAACTATCTTCTTACAAACTAAAATACTACAAGTCGCAGAGACGTGCACATGCGTCCTGGCTTTTATTTTTCATTTTCCACCCAGCATTTTCGAGGTACTTCGAAGTAACTGCTCGCCTGCAATGGTCCAGAAAAAACGATGGCTCTGTAAATTGGCGACTTTTGCCTCCTAACCTTCACGTAAATCCATTTTATAGGCTTTGGTTTATTACTTTCAGCGCTTCTTAGAATTTTCTCTCTTTTTTTTTTTTGGCGCGTTTTTTTCAATGAATTTGTTTTTTTTTTCTTTCGATCCCAAGAGTTTTTCAAAAGCCACAGCTGCCGTTATACGAATTTTCCTTCGGCTTGGAAAAACAGTAGTTTTTGGCCTGGTCTATGATCTGATTATGACGCAGGACTTTTATCCGGTGAAAGGATTTGTAGTGTGTTCTCTGTATGAAGAAAAATAAATGTTTTAAATGGATGTGGGGATTATTTTTGAAAAGATGCAAGTAATGCATAAGTAAATCTGTCCAATAAAGTGCAGACCATGAATCTTTTAACCTTTACCTTGGGAGGAGAAAATTTTGGAGTTAAATGGGGAAGTGCGGTTTACGAGACCGCTTATTTTTTACACTCAAATTAAATTTTCTAATGAAGTATAAGCATGAAAATCACCCAATATATTCAATAGATATTTTTCTTGGTATATAAATATGTTTAAAAAGATTTTCAAAATATTATCATTGAAAAAGTAATTGCTTTTGAATATGCATTTTCTTTTCAAACTATGTGTTACAACAAATAATATTCTTGCAAAAACATATTACATTTTACTTCTTAAATTATATCTATTTTTCTAGTATACAAAGGTATATAGAAATCAATATAAAGAAAAATTCACAATTATATGAAAAATAAAAATAAAATCGGCAGTGGGTAAAACGGTCCCTCTTTTTTTATCAGCATTTTCGGCTTTCGAAGTAATTTTTTTAGTACAAGATTCAATCTATAAATTCTGTAAATGTTTCTCTTGGTATATTAATATGTAGTTCATAAATTTTTCAAAATACATTTTCACTTGAAACAATTATTATATTTGAATATGCATATCAGAATCAGTCGAATGCGAACTTTCATCGGAAAAATCTTCTGTATAATTATGCTCATTGCTAAAATCACTTTGCTTCATTTAAAAGTCTCTGGAGTTCTGTTTCATAAGGGTTTCATAGGTTGGGTAATATTTCGAGGACAACGTTTTAGAACCATTCTCTAAGCCTTCTATAATACTGGAATACTAAAAGGGAAGTGCGGTCTCACAGACATCGAGCAAAGAAATAACTGAAATTTAAAGCATCCGCTGCAACCGGTTGAGAAAGTGCATGTGTAGTGAAGTTCACTGAACAAGAAGCTACAGTGTCAATCCATTCGATTAAGCTAAAAATAGAATAGGGGTAACCGAAAGTCCATCTTTAGCGGTCTGAGATATCGCATTCCCGAGATAGGGGTTAAAACTTAGAGCATGTATTATGAACTTTGAGAAGCAAAAAATGATAATTTTAATTGGTCCACATCAGGATTACGAATGATTGACATAAATTCATAATCATATCATGTATTTTCTGACAAATCAATTATACCAAAATATTCTCAACATAGCTTATAATGATAATATATTTGAAAATATGTAAATTTATTTTTCGAATATAAAATTTATGTTTAAAGTTTTATTTAGGTTTTTTAAGCATGCAAAAACTTATTTTCACATTATTTTTAGTGGATGTTCTCGAAGAAAGTATTCTATCAAATAATTTATTTTCCATTAATTACTCAAAATAAATTCAATGCATCCTACTGGATATTTCCTTTGTTTTGTTGAACTAAGTAATAGAAAACAAAAGTGGCCAGTTTCGGCCATAGCAAATTTTAACATATTTGTCAAAGAGGGATTTTATTAATTTAAGAATCTAATTAGCATGGTAAATGTGTATTTTTTTCATGCTATAAAATACTGTTCAAATTAGTGATTGCTAGACATTTATGGAAATCATTAAAAATGCTGCTTAAGTTATTTTTATTCAAAACTTCTTATATATGCCAGTGTCCTGGTATAGCATGTCTTTCCCGTGGTTTGGGAGTCCCGGGTTCGAGTCCTGGTTCGGGCATTGCTATTCTTGACCCTTTGTTCTAACTGTGAGGTGTGTGAAAGAGACCCTCTGTAAAAAGAGGTTGTGCAAGCGAGTGTGTGAGTGTCATCTTCATATGAGCTAAAGTCAGACTTCTGATTTTGGGTGCTCAGGAGTCTTTATCCTCAAACTACTGCACTCCTTTTTCTCCGATGTCTAGTTTGAAATGTGTTCAATCCAAGGGGGTAAGTAACAACAACAACAACTTCTTCTATATAATTGATGTTCTTATAATATTACTTTCTCAGGATAGCACATCGCTACCGTCTACAGTATATTTGTGCTAACGTTGTACGAATGTAGTTAAATAATCTCGCCTTCAAAAATCCAATAGACACGTATATATACACAGAGCGAGAAAGGCATTGTCCACATCAAGATTACGAATTGATTAATATAGGTTCGTAATCATATCACATATCTACTGAATGTGAAAACATTAACTCTGCTTAATCTGATAATAAATTTGCGAATATCTAAATTTATGTTCCGCATATAAAGTAATCAAAGAAAGTTGAAGAATCATTTATTTTCGCAATTTGCTCCATCTTGGTAAAAAAAACTGACAGGAACGATGATTCATATTCCAATCTAATATTATCTGACAACTGAATTTTGCAAAATACATCCTCAGAGCAGTTTGTAATCATTATGTAAATGAAAAACATTAACACTCTTTGTTTTTAAAATCAAATATATAATATAGCTAAAATGATTAAAACAATTTTACGTACAGTAGATTTGAGAATGTCAAATATGAAAATTAATTTTCATGTAGCATGTACGAATATTATTTAATATCGCATATAAATGTTATGGTTTTTGGAAATAACGAATATTAAATAACGTTATTTACGACTTTAGATTTGAAATATGTTTGGCAATTTCAACTAACAAAGTTAACTTGCTTGTTCTTAACAAAAGATTTTTTATCACAGCAATTGTTCCTAAGGAACGCTCTTTATAATTCCCTTTTATATATTACAGATATGAATTTTATGGTAAATCATGTATTTTCGTAAATTGAATCTACAAATTTAGAGCATTTACATATAACATTATTCTATATTACTATAACAATTTTTACATCATGTATATCTCAAATCAGATATCAAAAGCTAAATTCTGCGTATGAATAAAATGTTTCATTTCTATTTAAATTGCCACGAATCTTTATTATTGATTCACTCTGTAGTTAGTTTAATAGTAAGAGAAATAATTTTAGAAATACTTTTAATAGATCTGCATGAAAGTCGGCTTAATGTTTTCTCTGGCAGTATAAAATGAAAAATTAGGAACTTTGTTAATATTTCTATTGGGAGCAAAGATATGAAATATTTTTAGATCGTTTGATGTCCTGTAACGGGAGCTATGAAAGAGGAGATGCGTGCAAAGGTCAGCCTAGCAGATTCTCTTTTTAGCCTGCTCATCTCTCTGATCGCTGTATGTAATTGAGCTTGCAGTGTATGACAGTGATGTTTGTGTGTAGTTGCTTTCAGCAAATGTTGTTTTTATTTATGATTTGTTTGGCTACCAATACCTTCGTGCTTTCTTGTGAAATGAAACCGTATTATCCGTTATCGAGCTTATTTTACTTTTCACCATACTGTAGCCTAATGAGTTTCCGTAATATTGTTGTTATTATCAAATCGTATTATTAAAGTTTGAATTGAATATATTTTTATTATTCAGAAATAAATAATTATTATTTTCCCTGTCTTTAATGAAATAATCATTATCTGTTTTATTCGGTGACAAAATTACATTTTAAAAATTTTGAACTGAAATGTTACTAACAAATGAAGCGAAATTTCATTGAGTAAACAGATAAAAGTATCAGTGTATTCAAGTAAAATTAGTTTTTAAATTAAATAATTACTAATGGCAAAACTGCAAATATTATTATTGGAGTTCATTGAAAACTAAACTTTTTCTTTACTTCTAAATCTTATCTTTTGATCTGAATTCTTAGAAGAGAATTTAAAGAAGGAAATGAATTGATAAATCTGAAATCGTTTGCATTTAATTAGCATTTTTTAAAAATAAAACTCAAATTCAAACTCAAACTCAATTCAAACTCAAATTCAGAACGTTTAAATTTTATAAAAAAATTTCGCAACATATTAAATTAAGAGTTTATTTTTTTTTAAATCTCCAATCTTTTACTTATAAGATAAAGTCAGGCATATCTCTCATAAAAAGAAGTTTCATCTGAGGTAAATAGGAAAAATATATCTTCGTATTTTTTTTTTTTTTACTTCTAAATCTAAATGTTCTTAAAACTTCTGGAAATCGTCCAAAGGGTTTGAATGTGAAACAATTCGGTTAATTGCATCATTAGTTCTAAGATAGATAATGGAATAAAAAAAACTATATGAATTAGAGTGATTTGATCTAGTAGGCACTTACTTGATGAAAAGATTTAAGAAGAATTATCGCGAAGTAAACATATCTTTAAAGAAAGAATCTAGAGTAAATTACTACAGGAAAAAAAAAGGAAAGAAAACACTTCTAAATAAAGAGAGAAACCCCTTTTCGTTTTTAAAGTATGCAGGTTGCTCTTCTTTATTCCTTGGAAAACATCTTCTGGTATGGTAAAGTGTTGCTAAGTGTGTTGGAAATTAATGAGATAGAATGCTGAAGATTTTTTTCTTTTGCATTTTTGTTTCAACAATAAAGAAAGGCGCTCTTTAGTTTTGTTATCAATCCGACAGCCAAACTGCAAATAAAAGCTTCTTCTCAGAGAAACACAAATTTTTACTTCCATTTAACATGCTGAAGTTTATTTTGAGCATCCAAAAATCATTTAGAAGATATGTTAACAGTTATTATTTTAATATTTCAATTTCAAAAGGTAGAATTTCAAATATTCTTTTAATCTCATCGCCTATTACAAAAGTCGATTGTACTGCAGAAGTATTTCATTTTAGTTTTATTTCAATTTTGATGTTTCTTGTTCTAACAGAGCGTATAGTTACTTTCTTACTCGTGTATCCTTTTGATCTAGCATTCCATTTTATTTTGGTGAACTAACTAAATAAAAAAAATGTTGGGACATTTTGGCCATTGCAAATTTTAACACAAGTGATGAAAAGGAATTTTAACAGTGTAAGAATTTAATTACCTCTATAATGTTTATGTGTTTTATTCCATTCTGTAAAATATGGTTTGTCGTATGCTAGCCATGTATGAAGATCAATTACTTCATTAAAATGTTGCTTGTGTTAGATTTTATATAATTTTTTTAGTTTATAACACGATGCTCATAACTCCTTTGATAAAGTTCATTTAGCATCAACTATCAGATTTTAGAAATAAGTTGCTTTAAATTAGTTTTATTTACAATGGGTGAACTATCGTATTAGTTTCAAATTACGTGACATCATACAACAAGTGTTTTTGAAACCTATCATCTAACGTTTTGTTTAAAGTTCTGAAACTTCACCTTGTCATTCCTTTTGTAAGTAGAGCAGCTAATTAAAAGACATTTTCTCCCATAGGTTTTGACAGTGGGGAAAAATTAAACAAAAAATATATCATAAAAAATTAAAATGAAGTGAGTTTCATTGCAAAAATGTCAACTAGGGCTGAAATTTATACAAAGAAAGTCTTTATAAATGTTAAAATAGAGGAAAAATTGTATGATAGCCAAGTTGGTATCTTTAAAGTGATGACTATTTGTTTTAAAATTTCCAGTGTTATCAGAAAATGACCATTTAAAATTAAAATTCAATAATTTTTTTAAAAAGTATTAAATAATTTCAATTTATCGGTACCTTCTAAATTGCATTTGTTGAAACGTCGTACAAATATGAGTAAAACAATATTGATTGTCTATAGAAATCCAACAGACACGTGTATGTACACAGAGAGAGAGAGAGAGAAAGATGCACATAATATTATTAATAAAGATACGCTATGTACGTGATAAAAGAAAAATATAAACAAATCTAAAAAAATACTGTCTTAAATGAAATTTTATTTCAAATTAGAATATTTATTTTTATGGAAAATGCACTGAAGAATACTACTTGAATAATGTAAATAAAGAAAATACCAAGGTAAAAAAAAATATTTAAGAAAACATTTGAAGCATTGACGTAAAAAACTGAATTTAGATTAAATCCACTCAAAATCAAAGCGCACTGGTTTTAATTTAAGATCAATTAGACCATTTTAGCCTTTAATGTATTCATGCAGATAATTACCAGAAATACTGAATAGGATATACCTTTCTTTAAAGGCCAGGACAATTTTTCTACACCAGCCGCAAACCACTCTGTCTTTCGCACTTTTATGTGGTCTATTAGAACAATACAATTCACTTGTTAAAGGGAAAAACGTTGAAAGACATCGGATCCTCTGGGTTTCCCTCAAGTAAATTACAGAAAATTCCAAAAAGAACAAAATATACACTAGAGACTTGTTTGCAGTAACTGGTGTCAGTCAATTTTTAGTCTTCTGTAAATGTTTCACGGTTGTCTAAATAAATAGATCATACAGCATTGAAATAAATTTGTTGTCAATTGTTAAATTGCATTCAACTATTTAAACAGTTTTAAAGAATATAATACGATTTTAAGGTTTGATATCTGATAAAAATTTAAAATATAAAGGATTTGCTTATATTTTCTCTAAATACAAATGTTTTATTTTTCACTATTTTACTTGATAAATTACATATCTCATAGACATTTTGAAATTCATATTTTTCAAACTCTTCACTTCAAATCTTTCAGTTGTGTAACATTATTTAGATTCAAATTCAAGCTAATATTTATATTGTATTATTTAATAATAGTACCAAAATAAATAAATTTTATAAAACAGATTAAAAAAACAGCACTTCTGTCAATCTACTAAAAAGGGATTTGTTTTTTTAATTTTAATTTTCCTAAAAGTTTCAGTCAGTTATTTTTCTCATCAGTGTTACGAAATTCTAAAATTTGTTTTTTCTCATATTCACTACCAAATGCGGCTCCTGAATTTAATCAGAACTTAGTTAAATTAATATGTTAAACAATAATTAAGTTCTGAAATTAATAAAATCTTGTTTTATCATCAAAAATACATAAAAGCTCATAACTTTAAAGCGCTAGGGCATTAAGAAGTAAGACCACTGTCTTTCAACCCCTCTTAGGATTTGTTTCAAAATTTGAAAGGTGTCTGAACTATAGATGTCAATTTTGTGTGAATCCTATTCATCTCAATCTTTTCGTTTTGTAGTTATCATGTTAAGCCAGTTATCATGCAGCCTCCAGACAGATTTAATCTGTTCTGATTTTTCACAAAATTTGATAGAAATCTGCAAATTTGGTGTTAAGACCGTATACCAAATTTCAAGTATCTAGCTCAAAGCGTTTTAGTTATTTTTGTCACATACATACAGATTGACTGACATTTTCCAAAAATATGTTTTTCTTACTTAAGGGGTGGGAGGGGGCCTCTAATTCGTGGCGATAAACAGAATCTCGAGTTCGAATTTTTTGATGATTACTATACTTTCTCCATACTACGTATGTGGGAAAGTAGAAACAATTTATCCAATAGAGCTTGAATAGACACAGAGAGATTTGGATATACATGCACATTGTCCTTTATTATTAGCAGCAAATTATTATTATACTTTATATAATTATATTGTTCTTTATATATTGTCCTTATATATTATATTGTCCTTTATTATTA
>JAPMOR010007273.1:19752-41953 GCA_026543865.1 Argiope aurantia
TGTTCTTTATATATTGTCCTTATATATTATATTGTCCTTTATTATTATACATGCAGCAAAGAATTAAGATTCAATCAGGTTTGCAAAAGGGAAGAAAAGCAGGTCAATTGTAATAAAAAAGAAAGAAAGAGAAGAAGAAAGTTATTTGGCAGCTATAAATTATTAGCATGTTTATTCATATATCACAATAGGAGTTTTGACGACTATTATATTTCTCTATACTACATATACGGGAAAGTAAAAATGACTGTTGATGAAGTTGTAAAAGACAAAATAATTATTAGTTTTTTTTCTCCTGTTTGTTGAATCTCAGTCATTTGTTTAATTTCTCTCTGTTTATTTCAAGACTGTTGTATGAATATGAATTTGTAGAAGACAAAATTATTATTAGTTTATTACCTGTGTGTCGAATTTCCGTCATTTGTTTAATATCTATCTATTTATTCAAAGTTAAATGATACAGAATATTTACTTACATTTGCTTCATTACACCGTATTATAACTGCAGAAATAGAAGCAAACAATCTAAGGAAATGTGAATTTCTCCTTCTCTACTCCTTCCTTCCCTTGTATTCGGAATTTGAAATGCTACATATGAAAATCCGAATAAAAGGCTTTCAAATCAAAACTTGTAGCTCGTTAGCTGTGACGGAAGGAAGGGCGCGAGTTAACAACTTTATTGCGAGGCTTCCAAGAAGGAAGGATGGAGATCCTATGACACAGCCATCAAATTCCTAGGATTTAGGAAGAGTCACAGAGTAAAAGGGGATATTAAATAACTTCAAAACAATATATTCAGGACTAGAGAATATATTTGACAATTGATGTACATGATCTGCTGAGATCAAAATATTTATATTTCGATAGAAAAAGAGTAATGTATCCTTGAAAAATATTCTTGAATTTCTTGGAACAAAGATATCTACTTCCTGTTGCTGTTCCGGGCTCATGTTTCATTCATGAGAATGAGGGATTTATTTTGTTATTAAAGCCTTCTCAGTTCCGTTGGGAGTTATTTTAGGAAGTCATTTTAAAGGGTTGCATATCATGTAAATGGAGATCTAATTATTCTTAATTGCTGTTTTGAAACTGAGCGAATTTATTAGTATCTCATAGAGGTTGATTAAAATCGGAAACTGGCTCATAAAATAAAATAGAAAGAAATCAGAGTAAAATTATTTTTGACTTTATTTCTTTTTATATATATAACTTGATTCAATTAAAGGTAATAAAAAATATATAATTAACTTTAGTTTATAAAACAGCATTTACTGTTAATTTTTATTCCTCTAAAAAATACATAGCAACGAAATAAAATTCTAACTTTTCCTTGAGATGCTGTTGGAAGTTTGTAGATATATCATTAGATTTCCACCACCAAGAACTTGTTCCGTCATGGGAGGATTTCTTCACTAGACTTTGTAACGTGCTTACTCAATGTGGCACGTTTTATGTTTAATTTCGATATAGTGATATGAATAAAATATGCATTTTATTTTTCCTATTAATCTCTAAATCTTTGTATTTGCATATATAATGATAAATAAACCATATTCCCATTGCATTAATACAATTCCAATTAGTCGGAATATTTAAAATCCAAATCCAATTGAATACAAAATTTGATCCAATATTTGTGAAAAATGCATATTGAAATTCATTAAACCAAAATATTTCTTTTTTTTAGTTACATTTCTCAAATACAGATGGATGGACAAATAAATATGCTGCCCATGCATAGAATTGTTCGAAAATATGATATAAATATTGTTACGGAAAAATAAAAAAATAATAATATAAAGAAACTGCCCCTTGGTTGCATGATAAAAAGTTTCAGGCTCCAAAGTTCCAAGTGCATGATAAAAACCTCAGTAAAGGATAAAAGCGATTTGTTCTACATGGATACAAGAAACACATGTCATGACACAAAAGAAATGTACGCGGATAGTGTTTGAAGAAATAAATAATATACTGGTAGCAAATCGTGACTAAGCAATCTCAGCACACACAATGTTCAGACAGAACTTGCTGAAGAAACCTCGCTCAACTACTCGTTTGAGTTCAATTGATTATTTGACTTTGTGGTTCTGTTTCTATAACTCCCGTGATAGAGCATTAATTTTTCTAGAGCAAACATTGGAATTCGAATCCTAATAGAACTATCACCAATATTGTCAAATATTCTGGTCCATTAGTCGCTAGAGTCCGCAGTTTCAGCCCTAATTAGCTAAGTTTGTTGCAAAGGCTATATAAGTTCTTACTTCGGCATCCATTTAACATCCATTAATGCTATCTCTAAAACTGACTTCCTTATCAGGGAAATAGTTGAGCAAGAGAGAAGTATTACAAATTCTTTAAAATATTTATAAAAGAAAAAAAAATATTTCTCTTTTTTAGAGAGCGATCCCCTTCATAAACATATTGCCGTAAATCATTTCAAAAATAGTTCTTTCGAAACTGGATTCATGGAGTTTCAAAATATGGATATTAATTAACATCTCAAGATTCAACCTTTTGATGATTGTCTTTCTTGTTAATGAACATATTTAATATTCTCATGTAGAACAAAAATAAAACACATATTTACGAAATATGAAAATGTTTTAAAGTAGTAGATATAGGATAAAAATAGAAATCGAAAAATGATACTTGACTGCAATTGGAATTCATAATTAAAAAAGTAAGTGTAAACAGGCTTGTTTGATAGAATGCAAAATTCTCGCTATGATATGGGTTAAGAATTCTGAAATAATCAATTCCATGCGATAACTTTAAAGCATCTTTTGTAGGAAATCATGAAACCATTGTTAATGTTAAAATATAGGAGAGGAAATATAGATAAATCTATTGTCCATGAAATTTAATAGTGACCAAAAAATAGTTTGCCTTTCTTTCGTATATGTCGAAGCCTCTAAAACGACTTATAACTTATATTCATATTATTTTATCCTACAATGTTTTATGAACTTTATACCAATTTCGGTTAAGGAACCATATCTTACAATTTTTTATATATCAATAATCGATCCTTTTTCTACTTTTATTTGTTTTGTGATAATTTAATTGGTTGAAATCTACTTTAATCGGTCCCATCACCTCGTCAAGGATGTCAACAATGCCAGTTCTCCCAAACAGCAGTTGTATTACTCAAAAAGGCGAAACACTGATTAATACATCAGAAATAAACAGCTGCTAGGACTACTTCAGCTTACTTGCTTACGGTACTATAATTACGACAAATTCAAGCGGTTCCATTAAAGGTAAATTTCAACCTAATCTTCTTTTTTAGTTATTAATCTCCTTTTACAAGTAAAAAACATTAGTAATTTCACTTTCTATCATGCTTTGTTTAAGCTTTCTGAAAATTTCTTAAAAACTGTAATTTTAGTACGCACTTAATAATATTTCTGGATGTCTTCGAAGAGCTATCGACAATTTTATTGATTTCTCTTTTTTTTCTATTTTTTATCAAGCTCACTAAATGTAAGAATTGAATCCCAAACTTAAATGTATTGGTATTCTGTAAAATATGTTTGCGTTAGCTGAGTGCATCATGAATATAATAGATGTAAAATCACTTTTGATATAAATAAATATGCTCAGTTGCTGCTGTTTCTCATTTTTAGCAAGCATCATTTTATTTTTCTGGTTTTTCGGTTGAGCATTTCATGCGATAAAAGCACTTGAACATCCTTTGCAGATTTGAGCGTTTTACTTTTCTGTTGATTGTAGATTTCATGGTATTAAATACTAAATAAAGTTATTTTTTGAATCATAACATAAGCGCTCAAACAAATAAATACAAACTGAAAAATTGACACATGGGTAATAAATACCATTTTGGAAATTTTTTCAGCTCAAATTCAATTATATAAATATAAGATATTGCAATTACTGAAGTTTTGAAATTACTGACATGGTCCTTCTGTTAAAATCGATAGATGGAATTACAAATGGTGCTAGGTAAGATTTCAGCATTTAGCTGCATTCATTCGGTGAATGATTTCAATTCATTCCATGGGACGTTCAACTATAAACATTGAATTCCAGATTCACAAATATTATTTTATAATTCGAATTCATGACTAACGAATGCAAGGTCTTATCACAGAACCACCAGAATATTGGCCTATATTGTTGATAATGTCAACTCATTGAATTACAAACGTCACTAAGAATAGAGATTAGTAATCCAGTTCCCTCTGTTTTGGTGGTCGTTGTCAACTCTTCCTGCTCTTAAGTGATGAATATTCGTTTCAGATATATTTCGTAAAAGAAATACACCCAAGTGAGGTGAATGGATCGTGTTAAAAATTTATAAATCCCTCATTATCCAACAATGTTTCCAACAGAATTCCATAAGCATGAACTGCAATCAATTCATAAGTGAAATTAATATTTTAACATCGATAACTGTATATTTTAAATTTTATTATGCTTTGTTTATGCTATAATTATTTTATTATGCTTTTCTGTGTTAGAACAGATTGATAAGGTTTAATCATTTTACATGTGGTTTACTTAAATTAATTTAAAATTTGAGATATTTTTAGGCTAACTTCATTAATAACATATATTTTGCATGTATTATTCTCACATTCCATTTCTTTTATATCAATTTCTTAGAAATTAGTTTATCTTAATACGATTTCTTATTCTGTTACAAATTTATTACACTAAGAGTTTCAGAAAAATTCACAAGATGGAAATCAAACAAGTGTTTTTTGATATCTTATTTCTAACCAGTCCTTTAATATTTTTGATTATTTTATAGCACTGTATTGTTGCTCTCCTCATAATTTCCGCCAATAATTAATTAACTTCTTCACGAACGATTTTATTTTCCTCTTCAAATTTTCGATCATGCAAGAATTTTTTTTATCTGTACCACTGAACATATTCTTTTTTTGATTTTATCTACAGATAAATAAAGAAAAACAACAATTAAAACTTGAAAGCAATCACAAATTTTATGAAACATCAACCTTAATTTTCTATACAAGGGTAATAAGATAATTTATTCTGGGTTCACAAAGTCCAGAGGAATTGAATTCAATTATCCTAGATTAAAATTTTTTAAGCATTCTTTCGTTATCAATTTTGATTTTTAAATCGACTATTCTGATTACTTGCGGATGGACTGAGTTATTACAAACTGACTCTCTCGACCCTTCCAAAGGCACACGAAAAAAAAAAAATGAATGACTATATACCGCGACAGCAACACTGGCGGGAACTGTGGTTGAGTCCTAATGACTGCCTTTACTGCTCACGGTACAGCCCTTTCGTGGGAAATACGTCCTGTCATCGATGGGAGATAGCCTACTCCACCTTCTCTGTATCCACCAGTGTGGCGAGAACCAACCATCACACCGCAAGATTCTCATCCTCATTTGTGAAGTGCCCCCTCACCCCCGAGTGGAAGATGGTCTGAACCGTATCTGACTTCCAATCCCCATTAAAGTTGTGGATAAAACACCACAGGATAAGTAATAAATTCCTTTAATAATAAAAATTGAATAATAGTTAAAAAATTAAGTTCACAATTGAAGATAAAATAATGGCTAACTAAAAGAAAACAGCTTTTGAATCATGATCAGATAGGTTGATGACATCCTGGAAGCAATAGAAGCTGATTCCATGGACAATTGAGTCAGGCAAACTACAGAATGTCCTAATCATATATATATATATATATATATATATATATATATATAACTCTTAGAAGAAGAACCATGGAAAACAGTGAGAAGCTAAACAAGTTAAATCAAAAGGTAAACTTCAGGAATGCTGAAGTCATGAGCGATTCTATTACTGGCCCAGACACGTCATTTCATTTTACTTTTTGCTGAAAAATACGTTCTCTGATGGCCTCCACACTTTTAAGAACATTTGCTTATTTGCCCTTAATACCATGATTATAATTTTTAGATCCCTTCCCAAATTTGCTATTTAAATTTTTGATATTTTATTTTGACTAAGAGAAAATAAAATTTTTATATGATTCTTTTAAAATTACTGAATGAGCTAGAGGAATTCAATGAAAATCATCACTATTATTCATAAAGACATTTTTTAAGCTTTTCTTATTTGAATCAGTACACGATTCCCATACTTACGGACCATGAACAGTGGTAGATAACTAATAAAACTTTGGAAGAATACATTTAGAATGCAAATGATACATCTTGGAAAGGAATACAGTAAATTTGATTTCTCGACTTCTGTATCAATAAAATGATGCTACTGTCTCAAGTTAATTTTTATTTTTATATCGCAATGTTAAAATAAGTTTGTTTTGAAAGATTTAATTCATATACAAAATCAATTTGTTGATTTTTATAATTTTAATTCGTTTAATGAAGTACAGTATTTTATGTTTATTATCGCTATTTCACTCAGAAATTAATTTTAAATATTTATGAAATGTATTTTATTATATAATATTTCACATTAAATTTATTAAACGTGGCATAATCTGTTTTCTTTCATTTGCAAAAAATATATAGGTGATGAAACAAATATTGTTATGCATATGTTATTTAATGAATTTCAACCATCATATAATCTGCAAAGTCTAATTTCGTGTTGACATATGCTATTATTTAATGTAAATATGCTCATTTAGGTATAATTTCTAATTTCAGAAAATCTTCACTTTTCTGGCTATCAGTGTGCAAAATACTATTTTAAAAAATGAACCTACGGTATATAGTTGCATTGTTTATATAACAATGCATTTTATTCGGTAATGTTTCACTTTAATTTAATTAAATGCAGGCTGTTTCCTTTTTTTATTTACTAAAACCAATCAGATAATGATAATAAACGAATGAAGTTTTCGTAATTAATGTCTTTGGTTTATTAAGAGAGATCTGACATATTGTGACTTAACTTTTTTTGGATTGTGAAATTATTCAAAATGCATAGACTTCTTCAGGGATACTTTCTATTTCCTAAAATCCACTGTTTTGACTATTAATATATACCAATATTATTTTTTTAAAAAATTATAGGACTATGTACATATTGCATAGTCACATGAAGTTTGTAAGAAAAATGAATTGAAATAATGGATTGTTACCGAAGGAAGAAAGATTTTTAAACTGAAAAGTAATTTGGAGAGCAAAATGAGAAATAAAATAGACGCAGATTAAACCCATTCAAGTTGTCGCTATTACCTCATTCCGTAAATCGCAGTCATTACGGTAATAACGATCCTGAAAACTGAGTGGTGCGATAAATCACTCATCGATTTAAAGTAAGTTCATACTTTATAATGCTCCGAGTCGTTAACATAAAACTTTACTTTAGATTGTTCACATTAAATTGGTAGAAGTACTTCGAGGCGATTCTTTCTTTCCTCACTTCACATCAACATTCGTATTTGTGTGAAATAACCTGCACGATCTTTCATATAAAGAAACTTAGATTAAGGAATATGTTTAAAAAATATTATTGAAATGTAGAAAAACTATCTCATGGATTTAATACAAAATATTCATAGAGAAATGATGATACCAAATGATTATTTTGGGAAATAAATATCGATTGTGGTAGATTGAGAATTCTACAATTGCGATTTGTCACTGAAATGTTGTCTGCAATCAGCAATCATCCGATTGCGAAAATCAAAACGTCGCCCATTCTTTCACAACAATCAATTAATATAATATTTATCACATCACTCATCGAATATAGAAGTTGATTTGTGCTGTATGTATATTTATTAGTTCATATAGTAATTTGTCATGTCCCTATCTTTCAATTCATATATTATCCAATATCCTTATCTTTGAATCTTTCCCATTCCATGCCGTGTCACGAGATAAAGATGATGGCATTTAGCTAATTTGGATTCTAGCTAGCAAAGAATTCCATTCAGTAACAGTTCAATTTATTCGTTTTAAAAGTTTTTTTAGTGTTTTCTGTTATTTTAGTTAAGTGTTTTAGGACTATTTTATAACAGGTTGCAGTGGTCTAGTGAACATGTTTCAGATTCTGGGCTGCAGGGTTCTAAGCTCAAAAGTCGATGACATAGAAGAACCGCCGTGCTAGTAGGTGTGGCCCACATCGAGGTACACTTCCCGATAGTGCGGTAGGGGAAATTCAAAGAGGGGATTGCCAGCTCCAGTGTCATCCTGATCATCTGATTGTGATTCAAAATTACGAAGTCCTTATCAATATAGACCTAATGTCGCTTCTAAAAGGGGCATTGCAATAATTAAACTTAATTACTTTAACACCGAAACGATTTTTATAAGCTATAATTCTGAGATAGAATTCTGCCCTAAAAATTAATAAATAATTCTTTATATAATATAAAATCTGACATCTCAATGAAGTAAAAATAATTATTGCTTACATTTTAAATAGATGTTACTCGTGTATTATTAAGAACTGGTGCAAAACATCCAAAATGCAAGTATTCCGAGATTTAGTAATATTCAAGCAGCACTTTAACAAGATACACTGTTTTAAATAGACGAAATCATATTTATACGCTAATGTTTATTTGTTATCCAAATGAACTATGTTTTAATGATATTATTTCCATCATTTTATGGATGGAAAGATAAAAGAAATTTCATAATTGGAATAATTCATATATGATAGTACAAAGCATTAAGGCCAAGGCGGTCTGGTGGTAAGATATCGGCTTCGAAACTGGAGGGTTTCAGATTCGAGACCCAATCCCACCAAAGAACCATTGTGTAAGCAGGTCTGGTGCACGTTAAATAACGTCGGGGGTCAAACGTCCTCCTTCTAGTGTGGTGTGGAAGTTTGGAGAGGAGGTGCCAGCTCAGATGTTGTGCTCTTCATCTGACAAGAGTTCAAAATTACGAGGTCCGTTCCAAAATAGCAATAGTGGTGCTTTAAAACGGGACGTTAATATAACACAACTAAATTAAAGTGCAAAGAAGGAAGCTATTAGCTTGCTTCGTGCAAATCATTTGCTCTAGAAATAGTTGTATCAGTATGCAATGCAATAATATAATAAAAATTGTATTAACCTTTTATTATATATATATAAGGTAATCATTATATATAATAAAAGGTTACCAAATATTAAGCTCACAGAAAGAGACTTCTGCGAGAGTTAGAGCGTCCTGCCTATATTTAATATTCTGTATTGTGACAATGAGTAGTAACATTTCTTTACAACAGATGAGTTAATTTGAAAAAAAATATATAAAGAAAGCATTTACTAAATCTTACTTTCCCTTAAAAATATGAGCTATATTGTTTCAATCTAAACATAGTTGGTTTGTTGTTTATGATGTTTATTGTCACATGTTTATATGAATTAATTACTAATAATTTCTTTAATGGAAAAATTTTCGGGACAATGATTTCTTGGTTACAAGGCTTCTACAGAAAATATATTGCAATTGCGGAAGCATTTACAGAAATACCTTCTTTAAGATTATCTACAGCAGATGAGTGTGAAAATTTTACCTAAAAACCAATGGCAGTAGTCTTCCAGAAACTTCATCGCATAATATCTAATAGAGCTCTTCTCGGTCGCACATATAATTGTAAAGCCATGAATGTGCTTAGAATTTTTTTTTCATGTTTCACGAATAAGAGTCATGTGCATTGTATAATATTGAAGATAACCGATATGTATATATTATTAACTTCAAGTCATTAGGAAACAATAATTATGAAAGAGTCTTTCAGCATATAATCTTTGGAGATTAATAATTGGAATGCAGTTAATACAGAATTAATGCGCATTTGAACGCCTATTACAGACCGCTTAAATCCAAAATTTGACGCAAAAGTACAATTGTAATCAAAAATTTAACACTAAATTTTATATATATAAAGTAGTGCATTTACGTGTTTGAGAAAATACAAACCGATGGGAAGACAACTTTTTGATGAATTTAGCACCAAATCTGACAGTCATCTTCACTTTATAAACTAAATCGGTGTATCAAATTTCTTTCATCAAGCATTTCTTTTTTGTAGTTATTGTGCTAACTTATATTGCGAATAGGCAGAATAGGCAGACTTATATAGGCGAATAGGCAGACTTCCTCTGAATGGATTTCGTTTAAGAACTGAAAGGATTCTGAAACTTTGGTACTAAGATCATGTAATAGATTTCATCCATCTAGCCCAAAGCTTTTTTGATGTATTCTGTTTGGAGTCATTTGAGATAGATGTAACTCCTAAAATATGTTTTTTGGATACTGGGAAATCTGAAATGTAGATTCATTAAAATCTTGCTTTCGACGGTTTTTTTTTTTTTTTTTTTGAAAATAACAGTAATTTTTATTATTATACTTCATACACTACAAGGTAAAACAAATAAATAAATAAAATAAGATACAATAGAGATTTTCAAATGCATTGTTTTCTCTTTAATTTGTTTCTTATTTTAAAGTGGTGTTAATAATTTTATCTCAGAAATTAGCGGAAGAAACAATTATCCTATCTTATAAAGGATCGTTAAGGATCAAAGATCCAAAATATCTGCATCCAATTATTCCTAAAGTTATCCGAAACACAATTAGTTTAAACGTCTAATAAGAAGCAGTGAATAAGAATTATATATTCGATACGATTAAAATAAATAAATGTATTTTGGCACGTTTTCCACGAAATGATGCATTTTGTTAATTAATTGAATTCGAATAGGAAATATTAACAACATGAAGAGAATAGATTATTTCTAAATAAAATAATCCGTTTTGTCATGTAAGCTTATACATAAATTTAATATATACACTGGTGTGCAAAACTTAAGCAACAGGTATGTTTTTTGCCATAACTTCACGAGAAATCATCTGAGACATGAAATTCAGAAATGAGATACAGCATTTTGTTCTGAAAGAATGACGAAAGCATAGTTGCGCAGAAATGAATACAATACATACAGTAGGGAATCAAACAAAAAAAGGCTTTATTGAACTCATAGTATCGTTACACATGATTGTCTGTCCAAGAGGAAGAACAGCAAGCAGATGTTCCTTAGTATGGGATATGCCCTCCACTGATTGCTTCGCACCGTTTCCCCATACTCAGCACCAGATTGTCCAACAGTTCTTGAGGTAAGAGTGCCCATTCCTCAATCAGCATCTTTTTAAGTTGTCGGGTGTTCCCAGGAGGATGTAATCGTGCCGCAAGGCGTCTCCCCAAAGCATCCCACACATGTTCTATCGGATTTAAATTAGGGAAGCACGCCGGCCAATCCATTCGAGTGATATCTTCACTTTCCAGGAGCTCCTCAACAGCATGAGTCCTGTGTGGCCGTGCATTGTCATCCATAAAACCGAAGTCTGATCTAATGGCACCTCGGAACAGACGCACATGGGGAAGGATTCCCTCCTGACAATAGCGATCTCCAGTTACAGAACCTCTGTCGAAAACGTGGAGCTCAGTCCGTCCGTTCATCGTAATGTCTCCCTAGACGACAATTCCAGGACCACCGAAACGGTCTTTTTCCGTGATGTTGCAACCGATTCCCAAAGCCTGTTGATTTGGAGTGAGGTCGGGACACGGTTTCATCCCAGTAACATCACGGAAAGAGACCGTTTCGGTGGTCCTGGAGTTGTCGTCTGGGGAGGCATTATGATGAACGGGCGGACTGAGCTCCACGTTTTCGATAGAGGTTCTGTAACTGGAGATCGCTATTGTCAGGAGGTGATCCTTCCCCATGTGCGTCTGTTCCGAGGTGCCATTGGATCAGACTTCGGTTCTATGGATGACAATGCACGGCCACACAGGACTCATGCTGATGAGGAGCTCCTGGGAAGTGAAGATATCACTCGAATGGATAGGCTGGCGTGCTCCCCTGATTTAAATCCGATAGAACATGTCTGGGATGCTTTGGGGAGACGCCTTGCGGCACGATTACATCCTCCTGGGAAAACCCGACAACTTAAACAGATGCTGATTGTGGAATGGGCACTCTTACCTCAAGAACTGTTGGACAATCTGGGGAGACTGTGCGAAGCAACCATTGCAGTAAGGGGAGGGCATATCCCATACTAAGGAACATCTACTTGCTGTTCTTCCTCTTGGACAGACAATCATGTGTAACGATGCTATGAGTTCAATAAAGCCTTTTTTGTTTGATTCCATACTGTATGCATTGTATTCATTTCTGCGCAACTATGCTTTCGTCATTCTTTCAGAACAAAATGCTGTATCTCATTTCTGAATTTCATGTCTCTCAGATGATTTCTTGTGAAGTTATGGCAAAAAACATACCTGTTGCTTAAGTTTTGCACACCAGTGTATGTATAAGCAGAAATGCAAAATATTTAAATGAACTTCGTTTATTAGGTATTTAAAAATAAATAATTTTCCTTTCTGCATAAAAAGTATATTTGCCCAACCAACTTTAAAGTAACATCACTTATTCTGTTTCATGGAATATAAATATTTAATTTTCTCTTTTTTTTTTGTGCAACGAATTTGTTTGTTGATAAATTAAAATTCTTTCTTTTGGGATTTAATATTTCCTGCAAACATTATGAAATTGTGCTTTTTTTCACTTTTTTGTTAGAATTTATTTACAAAGCATATTCTCATTTGAGTTATTCAAATAGAAAACTAAACAGAAAAAAAAAGAAAAAGAAATTACTTTTAAAACCATTGCGCACCTAACCATCGGAAAAGAGAATAAAAATTTTAGATAAAGCATTTACTGGCATACCGTTTTTATTTTAATTATGTTAGCGCAGCGAGCCTTCTTTTGAAACTATTTTCATAAAACTAATGCAATTTTTTTACAAAAAAAATGATAAAATGTCTTTTATGTGTTAGTGAAAGCATTCATTTATTATTCATTTGCTTAATTTATAACAGTGGGATTTCAAATTAATGTGTCTGAGAATATTATCGCATGTTTATTTTCTAAGAAAATTATGAAAAAAGGCATTTTAAAATTAAATTATGATTGAAAATGATTGTCATTTTTACTTTGTAGCGCCTTTCTTGAATGTAGGAAAATTTCAACGTTTCCATAATCAGTATGAAAGTTTAAATATTTTTGAGATTGAAAATACCTTTTTTCTACACTTAAAGCGGTGCGGTAGAAAACGAAGAAAACACCTTGCGTCTGGAATCAGATTCGTTGATTATTAAGCAGCAGGGTAGGTTGTTAGATACTTTTTTTAATGTTTTGAATTTCTTGCATTACAGAAGGCATCAAAAATATAAAATGACAATTTACAAAAGTAAGTAAAATTTAAATAAAAATAATTGCGAAGTTTATTTTAAACTTTTAAAAGCCATTGAACAAATATGCTTACGTCCATTATTTCATAATTTGTTTTTTTTATATCTATATACAAACTGATCATAATAAAAGTATCGTTACGAATCTGTGCTAGTACTTTCCTGCAGTATAAATTTCATTCCTGAAAAGAAAGATGAACAGATATTTGTAATGAATGAATGCCAGATGAATGATCCCTACCTTGGAGACAAAATGAGCGACACTTTGGCGATTTTGCGATAAATTTTGTAACTTTGGCAATAAGAATTAAAAGATCTAGACAATGCAGGAATTTTGGTAATAGCTCTTTAGGACTTGAGATTCATAGATCTTTCTTGAAAATGCCTTGGCTTGTCAGGGACCTATATAAACTTGAGAAAAGGATAACAAATCAGTCAAGTGAATTCCTTGGAGTGTCGACAGCCGATTGAGTTCTCTAAAAGAGGGTGATTTTATATTCTCCTAGGGGCTGATAAATTTGGTAAATGTAGCCTTTATATGCTTGATTGTGCTTCCAAGCATTTATGGAATATTTTTTTCTCCGATTATTGAGATAGATGAACTTCCTGTTCTACATCCACCGGTTGATTTAGTACATGTGTTCATTACTATGTAAACTATATAGAAGGTATTCAGTCAAACAGGCATTATAAAGTAAATATTTTTGGGGGATAATAGCATATCCATTAATAAAAAAAAACACAAGTAGATATATATTTTCCCTCTTTTACCACTGGGGTCTAAAAGTGGTGTTGCAAATCGAATTTGATTAATGCATTCAATCAGAAGATAATTCTTGTAATAGGGCTAGATGGACGAAATGCCGTTGTTTATCGAGGAGTGTTAAGAACATAGAACGAGCTCTAAGTGACTTCACCTCCCCCCCCCCTCCCCACTTAAACCAAGATGAATGATTTTTCACTACCCTACCCCGTTTTCTGAGAATATGATGAAAATGACTTAAATTTCAGCAGGTGTGATTTGATAGGCGCCACCTGGAAAGGGAAATGAAGTGCAGAATGACGGAATACGGATAAATAAAAATGACATCAATGTAGAGAAGATTGCGAAAAAATTATAAAGCAGTCATGCTTATTAAGAATTGTAAGAAAATATTTTCACAGAGCTGAAGTTGAAGAAGAGATTTCTGGAAAAATAACCCTAGGATACGCTCACGACTGGGAACAGGGATATATTTATTTTCAAGAATAACGTTAAATGTTCATTTGCATCCAGATAATTGTAATTGTGCAGAAAATAATTTGCAGAATAATATTTTTATTATAAGTTTAATCAACAATAAAAAGCAATCTACTGTAAATTTTTGGAGGAGAAAAGAACCTAATTATCTGATAAAAAAAATACAACAGACAACAAAATGAGTTTAAATTCAAAATAATGATTTTGTATGATTTACTAATTTTACAGGTAATACACAGAAATGATTTATAAGCAATAACATCTTATTTTTTAAATATGAACTGCATTTTTACATATTTCCATTTCGCTTAGGAACATCGCAACTTAGAGCTAACTTTTTGCACCATTTTTAACTTTCTCTTCATACCCTGTAGTTATTTACAAGGTAGTAAAATGTATTTTCTTTTCACATGATGTAGTAAACAACTTGTGCGTTTTGGAATTGTAGATAATGTAATGTATTCTGTTTTTAAAATAGTACTGAAGAATGGAGTATGTCTCCTTTTATGTATGATTTGTAAATTTTTTTAATTTGATTAGAATACATTATATGCAGTTCAAAAGTATGCAAGTTGTCTTAAATGGCCTCACTATAAAAAAAAAACCACAGGAGTAAAATCAGGTTAATAAAAATTTACATAATTTTACATTCACTTTTGCAAAGGAGAGATTTTTCGATTCAGTAAGGACAATTGGGAATAATAATTATTGTATACACCGGTGAAGTCTCAGTGAGCTAGGAGACAAATGCCATTATTATAGCAGTCTACAGAAAAATAATAAATACTTTCCCACTTTTTTTAATAAAACTTTTTAACGTTTGTTTACTTTAATTGCAATGTTCGTTGTTAAGATGGAGAAAGTAACATCTCGAATCATGCATAGTTGATGTTTCAAAAAATGTGTATGTTTTGATAAATTATATTGAAAATACAAGAATAGACTCCTAATTATTTCGCCTGATGGAGATCGATGGAGTTGATGGTAATCAGGTAAATGTGACAAGTTTGAAGGACGCCAATTTGACTAAATCAAAATTTGTTTGGTGATTAATGACGGTAATTAATGACGATAGTTTTCGATTATTGAGTGTGGGATCAAAATTTTATAATAAGATTCTACCATTTTTTAAAGTAGCATGAATGTGATAGAAAAATTAAATTGAACTAGATATTGCACATTCTTCTTGAAATGGGAGCTCTATTCCCAATTATTAAATGTAACTACTTGTCTACATTCATTTTATTGTAAGATTCAAAATAATATATTTCCTTCCTATGCCTCAATATATCCAGCCATTTCCGTTTTTATAAGGGTTCATTTCTCGGAATTTTTCTCCATAAAATTATAGATGTATTGATTATAAATCATTCCAATTTCAAGGTATTAAATAGTTATATTTTTAAAAGATATTACTTGAAAAATATACTTTCATTGAAAAACGATAAAATAAACAGTATTTTTAGGTCCGTGGGAACGGGTGATAAAATAAATTGAGGCAATAAGTAGTTGTTTCTTATGATTACGAATATATTCCGTTTAAATCAGATAGCTATTGTGTTCAGAAGCCAAAATATGTGTTCCCTATTGTCTCATACTTCAGGGTGTAATTGGGAATATAACGGGTAAATTATTTTTATAAGCTCTCCAGAATACGATTATGCACTTACATAAAGTATAGACTCGTTTTTCTTTGCACAAGAACATCTTAAATCTAAGAAATTGAAATTTCTGCAAAATTTTTCCCGATTATCCTAAATGACAAATATTATCTTTTGTTTGAGTCTTTAGATCTTTTTCATTGCAAATACAGCCTAAAGCTTAAGGCTGGATTAGCTTAAACTTAGAGGCAGGCTTAAGAACTTAGAGGCAAAAATATGAATAATTTCTATGATTTATGTTATGCCTTGACAGAAATTCTGGGGTTTTTTTTCAAGAAGTTGGAAAAGTGCTATATCGTAGGCAAGAAAATATGATCACCTTGATACAGGAATTTCATCATGTTATATATAATATAAAATATACCTGGGAAAAGAATGGAAATCTTTTCTACCCTATTGCAAGTGCTTTATCTTGGATTCCGTCATATGCCATGTTACAGAGCATGCACTTTGTGACGTAATGCGATAATGCATCTATAAATTCCCAGCTACAGAAGTTATTACTTGATTTTCTAATCATGTGAGGGAAGATATTTATGCTCGACGAAAAAATGTATTCTGTTATTGATTATTTAGAATGCTACAACATCTGGTTGTGAACTGGTTAGTAAATTTAACCCTCCTATCGGCAGCATTCAGATTTAAATACTTACCGAAAGAGACACGTCTGAATAACAGATTTAAATAGATATGAACATTAAATAAAAAATAATACAAAAATTAATTCTGACTATTTCAGTTAACTTTTTTATCTTCAATAATCAGAAAATAAATTTATTTTTTGAATTTGTTCCATATTCAGTGCAATTTTCTTTTGTCAAACCATCTATTCCACATGAAACTGTTAATTCGTGTATTTTTTCAACACTACAAAGAAGAAAATACTAAATTCCCTTTTCTCTAATTAATTTCTAACAAATCACTCCTTTCTTCGATGAGAAACTAAAAGAAAAAATATTCTTCTTATTAGCAAGTATACGTTGTAAGAAATAAGAACTGTATTATCTAATCTAAAATTATTTTCACTTTCTGAATTACTCCATTAATAGATGAACAAGTGGAAATATTATGGTTGAATAATATTTCAGAGGAAATATCAAACAAAGGTAAAATAATTCCTGAAATTCTATTCCACAGTTTTTTCTAAATTAATTGATCATGCGAGTGTCACTAAATCTCGAGTGCAAATTCCCATCATAAAACCCTTCTTCCAGCTCCTGTATAATAAAACAAATAATTATTTTGCGAGTCAGGAGCAATTGATGCAGTCATGACCACCTGCTGGCCTTGATTGACCTTTCTTGGAAGGAACATCATTCTGGAGATAAATAATTGGACTTGTACCCTTTATGACGACGGAGATGGGAGTGATCGAATTTCCTTTTTGTAGATCACTTTCACGCCCAAAAGACCTCTTTCCACCTTTCGATTGCAATGAAGGAATAGAAAAGGAGAAAAAAAGGAAACAGAATGGTTTCATATTTATTCATCACAGCCATGAGTCCCATCCTTTGTTTGTTGAAGAGCTAATAAAGACAGTGAGAATGGGAAAGAAATATAATGACAGCAAGATATTAAGTTTTCATTGACAAGGATAAGAATAGGAATAAAGGAGAAAATCGCGGAATAAATTTGCCATGATAATGCAATTATTTTCTACTTCATTCATAATATAGTTTAAATTCCTGAGAGTTCTGTAAGCAGGAAAATTCATTAATTTTGAATAATCATCTTCTTATCATGTAGCGACGAAAATATCCATTTCGTTATTAAGGAGTTCAACTAAGATTATGAGATTTAAACGAAAGCACGAAAGATTTTCGTTATACTTCTCAAAATCTTTACTAGCTGTTTCATTGATAAAGTCATACAATTCTAAAATTGATTCTTAATTTTTATTCTTAAAAATAAAAATAAGAAAGAACGATAAAGGAAAACAGAATAGTTTCATTTATTCATCACATCCATGAGTCCCATCCTTTGTTTGTTGAAGAGCTAATAAAGGCAGTGAGAATGGGAAAGAGATATAATGGCAGCAAGATATTAAATTTTCATTGATAAGGATAAGAATGGGAAGAAGGGAGAAAATTGCAGAATAAATTTGTCATGATAAGCAATTATTTTCCACTTCATTCATAATATAGTTTACATTCCTGAGAGTTTCGAAAGTAGGAAAATTTATTAATTTCGAGTAATTAAATGGAGCTAATAAAGACAATGAGAATGGGAAAGATGGTAAAGAAATATAATGGCAGATTATCACATAGCGACGAAGATACCCATTTCATTGTTAAGGATTTCAACTAAGATTATAGGATTTTTAAAAATGCACGATGGTTTTTTAATATATTGCTCAAATTCTTAACTAGTTGCTTAGGTGATAAAATCGTACATTTTTAAAATTTCTTATTTTTTATTCTTAAAAAAAATCTAATCTATTACTTCGTATTTTATAACTGCAACGCATTTGGAAAATAACTCGAGAATACTATGATTAAAATAATGTCAAAATATTTTTTTCTTCACATTAAAAACTGAGCAATAAGACTGTTGTATGTTTATTATGAAGTATATTTCAAAATAATACTATATTTCATTGTGAAAAAATATTGTTCATCAAAGTTAACTGCAGATATTACGCAGTATAATTTTTCCTTAGCTTTAGAAATCTAAAAAAATCACACTACTAAATATTTGATGCAAGAATAAAAATGGTTTGAATTTCAGAACAACAATATAAACTATTGCCCGAAATTAGAGAAAAAATATTTTCGAGCAATTGCGAAAATTCAGCAAAAAAATTAATACGACTGTTAAATTGTTATAATTAGAAAGATATATTTTTCAGATTCTGCGTAATATTTTAAGAAATCGTCTCGAAAAAAATGATAAAATTATGCTTAATATTTAATTAATTAAAATTTTTAAATTCGCCAATTTTTCCTTTCAGATTTTATGGGCGAAATTTGAAAGCTGTAGGTCAAATGTTATGACATGTAGACCGCTAACACACATACACGCGCGCGCGCATTATTTTTTATTATTAATATAGCTGTAGAATAATTCATAAAAAAGAATTCCTTATATTCTACGAATTTTCAATGTTCAATATAAGCAATACTGTCAAAAATTATTTATATAATTGCGGGAATTGAAAATTATTGTTAACTATTGTAATAGACAATGTTATATCATTAAACTACTTAACTGAGATTTCATTTATTTACCTTGAAAACAAGGGGAATAAATCTCTTATGACCGTACCAATGTGTCATTAGGAAATTAATCAACCTTTCCTTTGAGATTTATGTAACGAAACTGATTCTTATTATGATCTTGAAGAATTCTTCTTCTACTCGTTAATAAAACCCAAGTGTTATTTATTGTTTTATCATTGTCCCATTAATACACAAATTTAGGATTTGGCGTATGATTCATATCTGGGGGCTTAAATTGATAGCTGAATAACGATTGTAATTTTAATAAATTATTTGTAAAATTTACTTTAAAAAAATTTTAATTAGAAAGTTTAACAAAAGGAATGAGAAAAGAATTTTATTTAAAAAAGGAAATGTTTTGTCACCATACAGATTTTTCTCCATCTTAATAAAAATTGCACGTGTGCTTTTCAGGGAAAGAGGTAAGTAACGGTAATTTTCCAAATTCAAAAAAGTTTACTAAATTAATTGAATTGAAAATCAAGCAAAGCTTTGGAATTTTTAGCTATATTCTAAAAATAATTTTCAAAATTACTTTTATATTGTCTTAAAGCTAAAAAAATACATTTCTGGTGTTATTAATTTTATTTTCCAATTTGCTTATTTTTATATACAATTTATACCAATGTTTTTACTATCATGATTGAATTGAAACTAATTCCATATTTTTTTTCAACAGTCTTGGTGATGTGGTTTCATCAATTCAAGAAAAGGCTAATTATTAGTAAAACTTTTGTTTCGTATTTTCTTCTTCGGGTTATGAAAGTATATATTTCAATTATCCTAATAGTTTCTTTGATGCTTCTCCTCACTTTTGCAAAGCAGTTTTTTTATATACAATTTTGTTATGTAAATCATATGCTGTTATAAACTCGATATCATTCGGAACGTCGTTATTTCTTACAAATAGCAATGCTATATGATATGTTGCATTTTTGGTGGACTGTTTTATTTGACAATTTTACAAGTTCTTTGATGCAGGTATTAGTAGCCCAAACAAAATTAAAGGTTGTTCGTAAAATAATAATCACACATTGAAAACTCCTACTCGCTCTAAGGCTCACAGAAAAAACTGAATGACGGGACCACCGTGACAGCAACATTGGCGGGAACGGTAGTTGGGTCCTAAGGGCCATTATCGGTCACGAAACAAACCTTCTAGTGTGAAATGTTTCCCTTCATCCATTGGAGATAGCGAACCCCCGCCTTTTCTTGAATCCACCAGGGTAGCGAGAACCAACCACCATATACCTGAAGCTTCTCATTCTAATTTTTGAGGTGTTCTTCAGTGGGAGTTCCTTAAATAATAAGCTGGCCTTTTTAAGGTGAACTTGTAAATAGAATTTCTAAAAATTAACCAGTGATAGAGATTGCTTGGTTGAAGACACGGCTCCCAAATCAAATGAAATTGAAAGGATGTTGTTGTGATAAAGAAAATGAATGTTTCACAAAGTACCGAATTTGTACATTGTTTTTTGCGTATCCACTTAAAGATAAAACATATAGACTTGTTCAGGGAGAGGTAATCACATTTTATAATATTTTATTTTTTAATTAAAAGTTGATGAAAATTAGGACTTATAGATTATTTTTACATAGTTTATTTCTGATTTTTTTTACTAATTTGAAAATGAAGAGCAAAATAAAAAAAAGAATAGAAGCTCATTTACTAACACAAGTATTCTTATATTAATTATGAGATTTCTGAGAAAAAAAATACATTACAATAATGTAGTGTTTTTTTTTATTCGTTAGAGGATTAGGTGATAAATGGATTTCTGTTCTCATCACCATTGATTCTAAAAATAAATTGCTAATCATGTGAAGGGAAAAATAATTTTAACTACATAAACCTCTTTAAACTTTAATATTTGCGCATTAGTAAGTTTCTATTGTCAAAGGTATCCCTAAAAATGCCACTTTAAATAAAATTATTCGTTTTAAATAAAAAACAAATATATATATTGAAATTTATTGCAGAATTATGGAATGCATTAAAAACCCATGAATGCTTCCATCGTTCTTAAATTAAATTTAATAACATATATGCTTTTAAAGACTATAATACCCACCATAGAACATGCCTTTTTAACTTTGAAAGGAGTAGCTTTATTATAAATATAATATATATAATCTCTTAAAACTTTCATTATAAAGTTGAAGTGAAGGATTTATTTTTTATATTGATTGTTGCATTAAGCAGAAATATATGATTTTCCTTTTAAAAAATATATAGATTTATGTATTATTTTTAATTTTTTGGTATGCATGATGGGATGTATTTTTGCGAGAAAATAAAATTCTTGATTAAACGGTTCAAAATCTATTTAATCAAATTCTCTCCTCCTTAACTTGTCATGAAAGTATCATCAAGCTAATCGAACTTCAGACGGATAGAAACTAGAGGGATTGTTGTCCCCTAGACTTTTTAATGTGCTTAGATTATGTTTTTAAAAGACATCAATGCCTGAATATATCAAGAGAATAATGGTTAGAAAAGAGACAATAAACATTCCAAGGTCACCTTAAATTTACATGATCTAATCTCCACCCTCTCCAAATATTGGGATTTAATGTATGTCCGCTCCACTTGTAAATGATTTAGTCCCCTAATAACATTTCTTTTCACAATTTTAATTCCATAAAACAAAAATTGAGATAAATGTAACTATTATGTACTTGGTTTCTTTTAAACATTCAATTCCACTTCTCTATACCGTTTGCTAGGCTAATTTACATAGACCTACCAAATTTGGTATTATTTATCTTGTACGATGAGAATGTATATTTCGGAGAGATTTTTTTCAAAATTCAAATAATTTTTTTGCCGATTACTTTTAAAAACATTACAACCAAAATTGACTTTTAAATAATGGTAAAATACA
>JAPMOR010007273.1:42053-54740 GCA_026543865.1 Argiope aurantia
TTTTCCATTCAATTTTTGCAGTATATTTTTTTTTCTATTTTAAATTAATTTTAACAAATATTTTGAGAAATTTTAAAAATATATTTCAGTTCTGAAGCGAACTTCATATCGTTTTCAATGTTTGCCACTAGTATGTCCTTAGCTCATTTTACACCTTCAATAGAATAAGTCATGCTTTTACTTGAATATTTTATATTGAGTAATTGAAATCTTTAGAGAACATTAGTTCCGTCGAACCCCAAAAAAAATCGCCTGAGGTGGTTAATTATGAATGAATTTCGAATTAACTGTGTAATCCTGTTTCCAAATTACTTTGAATTATCAAGACTTTAGTATTTAATATTGTAAATACCATTACAAGTTAGATTAAAATTACTCTTTTTCTTCGCGAAAGGGACTGTTTATAAAAATAATTCGAATAATCGAGAGAAACTTTTACAGCAGTCTGAAAGCACAAGTGCCTTTAATGTAGTCCATTTCCTAGCTTACAGTGAATATCAAAAGTTAAGTAGAGAAAACATGAACACATTTAGTGCCCTTCTCTTGCTTCTTTATTCCATAATCAAGGAGCAGTTGGGTCATTTCGGAGTAAGTGTTCAAATTTGTTACTGCCTCATAACTGGAGAAAACGTTAGCTGTTCACTTTACTCTTACCCAAAGAAGCAATTTGCTGTGAAGCGAGATTCTGATGTTTTTTTGTCTATTAACTCCAGTTCGTTGTAGCTTTTTGTTTCAGAGAATGCTAGGAATTTGCAGAGTCGTATGCTAAATTATCTTAATTTCTCGGAAAATTTTGAAATGCTTCCATTACGTTTTATCTTTAATGCTTAAATTTGTTTTAAAAATCTGTGATAGTCATTACAAGTAATTATCTAGTTAATAAAAGAATTAATGCATAAAAATTAAGTAAGAATATTTTAATAAATTATATTAATGAAAGAAATGAAATTATTTCAATGATCAACATTCACATTTGCTCTAAATGTTTTAGGGTATCATCTTGGAAAAATATATCTGCCACTTTTTGTTCATATTCGTATCAAGTTTGTATTTTTTTAAAAATTCGTATAAATATAAATAGTTAATAATCTTAACTGTTTGCAATCTTATAATGAATAGTATGTTAGTTTTAGATGGCATGGGATATATAACAAATAATTTCAGAAATCATATTTTAACTCATGATTACTCAAATTAAAAAGATAGAATCCCCTTAAGTATGAAAAAAGTATATAGAGAAAATATAAAATATAGCTCAAAGCTCAAAAAAAATCAGATATTTTATATAAATTATTTGAAGTATATATTGCAATTCCTAACAATATGAAAAATATTGATGGCTTTAAGAAATCCACACAATGTAAGAATTATTTTATTGTCTACCGAATTCTGTAAACTTAAATTGGCTGTATTTTGGAAAGATTGGAAGTAAAATACGAATTATAAATTTAAATACCAACGAAGAAATTAGCCACATTATTGTTTAATTCCTTTATTTAAGTATGTAGATTTTCAATTTTTATTTAAATGCAGGGATACACTTGAGATTTGTTTTATCAGAAATAGAATGACGTATAATATATCAGGGAAATTCTGTAAGTTTGCACTCATGAGAAAGAAAAAGAAGAAAAAACATTTAGTCGAACATCTACTGCGTTTTGCTTTTAATATTTATTTGCGATTTTGAAGAACGCATGTTCTAAAAATAATTAAGGCAAAAGATGATTTCAAATTCTATTTTTTAAAACAGTGAAATAGCAACTAAGAAAGACCAATTCTTCGGACTGAAGATTTGTATCTACCTCTTGATATACGAAAAATTTCTCAAAGAAGTAAAAAATATTTTAAAACAATATTTTCTCCAAGAAGAAGATCAATCTTCTTTAAAAAGAAAAAATAATAATAAAAACTATATTGTCTCCAAGACAAAAAGCAACATTCTTCAAAAAGAAAAAAAATACAACAATATTGTCTCCAAGAAGAAAAACAATATTCGTGAACTTAACTGCTTAACAATTGTGAGCCTTTCATCACGATTTATTATTGTTATGTTTTTACGATTCATTATGGCATACGGTAGTTATACTGTCTTATTATCTTGTATGTTGAAGTCATTTGCTTCATTCCCTGCGATAAATTGTAATTATAGATAAAAAAGATTCTTATAACAATATAATTACATTCATATTATGATATAGGGTCTTTGAAATTAATTTGAATATAAAAATTAGTTAGAAAGAAGGGTTGGGGGTATTTATTAATAATTCTCATATTAAAGGCGCGTATGGAAAATATATATTTTTCTTATATTCTTTTGCTGTAGATGAACAGAAACAAATCTATGCAAGCTTATAAAAATGTTTCTTCCAAAGACGATATAGAAATATCAGTAAATATTGAAATATTGATTATGCTGATCATAAAGGAAAAGAATTGCAGTCTATACAATGGTCTATACTATATCTCCATACTTTGCCTAGAAGTTTCCAGATTAATTGTAGACTATATATTTATTTTGATCCTGATCTAGAAATGAAAAGGAAATTGATTTTAAATTACTACTGATTTACTCTAGATGAAAGACATATTTGCAGAGAAGAATGATCAAAGGTTGGAATCTCTTTGGAAAGCTTAGTGGAGTCATTTTGATTTATGAAAGGCATCGAATCATAAATCATCAAAGAGTATATCACCAACTCCACTGGTGCTATCAATGATAGATTCTTTCTAATGAATGACAATGTTCGCCTATATGAAGCAAGGCTTGTCTGTTAACAATTTCTTGATCAAGGTATTCGGTGATTCGAATGACCATTGTGTTGAATTGCTGAGCGCATATTTGGACTACTATATGAGAGAATTTACAGCTATAAATATCCTTTAAAGATCTTTAAGTGAACTTAGAAAGTTAAGGCTTCAGGAATTTCTAATATGCATAGGCAAAATTAATCATACATAAAAGGAAGCAAAGGAAGAAACTGTAGAAGTTTTTATTAAAAAATGCGAACGAACTAGTTTTGAAGACTAGAATATCTTTAAAGTAGTCTGGACTAATAAACTGCTAATGTTTAACTTATAAATTATTAATTGAAGTAACATATTGTAATATATAACTTATAGGTGCGTAAAAACTAATGACAGCTTATATTGTTTGTTTTCTTTGCCAAAATGCTATTTAAGAACAAAATGAAGACACTTATATTTCATTACTTGACTGATAAAATAAGAATAAAAAGTATATTACTTACTAGGAATGTTAAATAAAGTTTAACAAAATTTTAAAAAAACTGATTGGACTGAATTAAAATTATATAAAACTTGTCGTTGTATAAATATTATCTAAAAAAGTGTTAGTAAAGAGGTCTTGAAATACTGTATCATGTCTAAATTTTACAAACTTTATACTCATTTTTTTTTTACCTTATAGTTTTTATAAACTGAGATTTTATTATACTATTATGATTCTTTTGGATCAAGTTTTCATAAAATACTTAAGGAAAAATGATTTTCTTTTCCTGTTTTCATTGAAAAGTACATAGAAGTATGCTAAATCTTACATTTATCCAGCGCAAAAAAAAAAAAAAAAAATTGAAGTCAATCTTCTTTATACATGATACAATTACTTATTAAATATTCGTCCCAAGAACAATAATCAGTCGTAAAATTATTTCAATGACTATATTAGCAGTTTGTTTTAAATTAAATTTGATCATACTTAATTTTAAATGTAAAGGATTAGTTTTAAAAATATAGATTCAACTAGAAAATGTAATATGAAAGTTTATAGTTAAAACTTGAATAAATAATAAAATTATTCTATGCACTGAATGCAAAATAAGCAATTTCTTTATCTAAATTTTCAAAAGAATTAAGTGTCATATGAAAACCAATCTGTTTATAATTATATAATAAACAGGTTATTTAATGTCTTAATAATATTTTTATTAATAATATTAATTTATTAATAATACTACTTAATTATGCTTATAATTTACTTATTTGTTAATCATTCAATAATTTTGTGTATTCTATTACTCATTATAATTCAGATGAATATTATATTACATTAGTTTACATTAATATAATTGCTTGTGAGGAAATAAATAAGCTAAAATTCTAACACTAAACGTAATGTTTAACATTTTGCAGAATATAAAAAGATGCATATTTTTGAAATTTAGAATTACAAAAAACATCTATACAAAATTTGGGATGAAAAAAGGTGTGAAAATGTTTTCCAACTCCTTTTCTTTCAAGCATTTTAATTTATTTTTACAAAAATCAGCTTATTTGCTATGTTAGCCTCGTTATGTAATCTTTCACATTTTCTATCAATGAACTGAATATTAATAAAATAAAATAAATTTATTTGTTGAGTATTTTCTATTTATGAGCATATTTTTAGAAAAGCTTTTGTAAGAAATTTTAATTAGTAATGTTGATTAATCATAAGGGATTACTCCAACCCTCCTCCTTCAAAAAAAAGGTATAAGGAAATTTTGAATAATCATGACTCCAAATTCAAAGGTAAATATCCCAGTTAAATCTATGGATGAATCCTATGGACGATCCCCTTCCACGGCACAACCCTTCCCGTAGGAAGTAACGTTTCATCATTGGTAGAGGGTAGTCAACGACTCACCATTTCTTTATCCATCTAGGTGATTAGAAGGACCACCATAAAACTTTTTATCCTCAAACATGAGGTGCTTACTGATGAGATAATAATGTCGATTAACATAATGAAAATAAATGCTCAATATGGTATGCTTTATAATTCTCTTTGCTCAAAATAATTTTGTAGTAAAATAAATATTATGTTGAAATAAAAATGGTAATGTAAAAGAGGTGATTGGTAAAATCATTTGCTTCCTAATATGAATTTGCTGTAGAATTTAATTTCACTGGACAAAATGCATTATATCTATTTTGATGTATTTACAAAATAATTATTCCAATTTTATTTCTATTCTAGTTCTAGACGCTTTATATTTTCTATCAATGTATAGTTTCTTTAGAATGAAAAAAGAATGATGACACAAACTTATTTTCAGACAAAAGTAATGACTATAATATTTTTTAAATGTGTATGAAAATTTTTAAAAATTGTGTACGTAAAGTTTAAATCATTCTTTTGTATTTACTTTAGCTCAAGTTACTTTAATTTAATTCAGAGTTAACTTATCAAATATATGGATTTTTTTGCAATTATTTGCATCCTGTATGTAATATACTCACAAAAACCATAAGATATAAAGGGAAGAAATCTAATTATACATATTTTAAATATTTGCTTGGCACTCTTTGTCAATGGCTAGAAATGCCTCCATACTTAAACGAATGTATCTTAGACGCCACTGTATTTGAAAGAAATGTATTTTGAATTTTCAAATAATAGGTTGAATGGTTTTAATTTTGAAGCTTAAAATCGTATTTTTGAACACTTCTATATTACTTACTTCAAAATTAAATGTGTTTCCAATGATGATAACTGATCTTTTTTGCAATTCCATGGTTTCAGAATTCGCTTTTCAGAATACGAGACTTAAGATTAGAGTCAAATATGAGCACATATACGTAGACAGTTTGCACGATTGGGTGGTGTGATAATTTAGTATGAGTGTATCATTTCAGGTGACTCTTTTGTAATATAAATACATTCCAATCTTACGAGTTTATCCTTAAATTTATCACATATTTCTTCAAAAAGTGATGTTAATCTAAACAATAATATGATTCCATGTTAATATTATTAACTCTCTATAGGAATGTTGTACCATAAAATACTGGATTTAGATAACCTTTGGAATGATTTTCTGTTAATTTGTATAAATGGAAGATTTTGTTGTTAAATGGTAGCATTATGAATAACAGGAATGGAAGACCTTATCGTAGCACTAGGAATAACAGGAATGGAAGACCTTATCGTAGCACTAGGAATAACAATAATGGAAGACCTTATCGTAGCACTATGAATAACAGGAATGAAAGACCTTATCGTAGCACTAGGAATAACAGGAATGGAAGACCTTATCGTAGCATTATGAATAACAGGAATGGAAGACCTTATCGTAGCATTATGAATGACAGGAATGGAAGACATTATAGTGGCATAATGAATAACAGGAATGAAAGACCTTATATATTTGAAATCAACTAAT
The DNA here is from genome assembly GCA_026543865.1 of Argiope aurantia. Classification (NCBI taxonomy): domain Eukaryota; kingdom Metazoa; phylum Arthropoda; class Arachnida; order Araneae; family Araneidae; genus Argiope; species Argiope aurantia. The sequence continues at coordinate 48,215 of JAPMOR010007273.1, forward strand.
AAATACCCAACCATGAAACATTTAAATTTCCCTTTCCAATAAAATCAATCACAGAAAAGTCATTTCTCGATTCTTTGAACATTATCAAAATTTCATCATAATTGAATAAAGCCTTTTCACTGAAGCAATATTTCGACAAGAAAAATGTTGAAATCAACATCGTTGAAATGTGACTTAATGTAGATTGACTGAAAGCATTGCATAATTGAAAATATGCAAATGGTCGAGAATGCTTTGATTAAGTTCGGAATCTTCAACTGTTTACTCGTCTCTCGGAATAAATTATCCATCACTGATTTGTCTGTAATGAGTCAATAGAAACGCCCCTTCAAACATAACTGAATAACAATCGCATTTGCATTTCAGGCAGCATCATTGATCGAAGCAGTGTTCTTTGTTTCTTGTGTGTGAAGAATACTATTATTGTATTTTTAGTTACAAATAAGCTGCTATGTTAAGTTACATTGTTTCCTGTGGATGAATACAGCAAAGAATTTATTAGTTTTTAATAGATTTCATGCAAAAATAGTTTAATTCTCTAATGCATTGTGTGGTATTTTATTTGATACACTCGGATATCTTTGGGATTAAATCTTTGACAGGTTTTAAATAAATGATCTTTGTTTCGTTTAGATAAATTTAATAAAACCCTTTATATTAGTCCTTCTATTATTAAAATAATTTATTTCGAAATTAAATTAAATGAATTTTGATTTGATGCATTGATGTATTTTTTTAGGTTTCTAACGAATGAAAAGTAACTTTGTTTCCTTCAGGTGAATACTTAAAAGCTTTTATTATTCTTTATTGCTAAATTAATTTATAAAATTAAATGAATTTGATTTAATGTATTGAATTATTTCTGCCAGTGACAAGTTTCTAATGAATATATTGTAACTTTGTTTCGTTTGTATAAATTTATCAAAGTATTTTATTAGTAATTCTATAGTTAAAATAATTTAAGTCTATATCAGATTCATAGGGAAGGGGAGGTAAAAATGCATGGAAGTATGACAGGAATGTTTCTAACGAAAGAAAAGTAATATTGCTTCCTTCATATGAATTTATCAAAGCGTTTATTAACTTTTAGTGCTAAAATAATTTATTTCTAATTAGAATTAATGAAATTTAGATTTGGTGCGAAGGTGTATCTTTATGGAACTAAGTCACTGAAGAGTTTCTAATGAATAGAAAATAACTATGTTCCATTTGAATAAATTTTTCAATGGTTTTACTTTACCTTTTCATTGTTAAAATAATTTAATTTGATATTAAGTTTATACTCTTTTTGATTTAATGCATTGAAATATCTTTGTGGAAATAATTCATTGAAAGGTATCTAATGAGTGCAAAATAACTAACAAAATTGTTATGCATTTGTATTGATTCTGTGTATTGTAGAATTAAATCATAAGTATGTTTCTAAAGTTTGCTGCCCTTCTAACTATTATTTTAATATAACTCAATCCAAATAAGCACTCATACTTATAAAAGTGCATTAGATAAAATAAAAGTGTAAAAACTTATTTTGACTAAAAGTCAAATCTTTGTAGTCATATCTTTTTTTTTTCTTTGAAATAAATTTGTGATAATTCTGATTCAAAAATTAAATCACTGAGCATCACATATTTTTTCACTTGGAAGATAAATGCAAAATTCCAATGTCAACTCGCTTCTCGAAATCCAATATATATCCTTCAAGGTGAAAATAATGAAATGAAATGTAAAAAAATATGAAATAAAATGGTAGGGCGCACGTCCAATTACATTTGTCATGTGATTATAGCGTCGAATGGCTTGACTTTTGTGTTTTTTGTCTCCAAGAAGTAGAATCATGTCATGGAATTAAAAATTACACCCAGTTCCATTTATTTAAAATGTATATTCTGCCTTAGAAAAAAAGCATATATAGAAGAATTCTAATTATACGAATTCAAATTATCTATACCATTAATGATCCGGATAATTTGAGGAACGATAACGATTGATATACTGAACTATGATATTTTAATACAGTAAGAAAATATAGAAAATGTAAGCATTTAAATTTTTTGTCATTAAATTAATATACTATGAACAAATTTTTGTTTTTATTAAGAAATAATCTCTTCTATTATCAATTATCCGAATATTTGATCATCGATATCAGTTCTGATCTCTATTGATCCATATAATTTTAGCTCTTCTGTACTATACATCATTTATATACACTGCATCCAATAAAATGTCTTGAAATAGATTAACAGAGTTTGGACAGTTTCGCTATATTTCAGTCCCAGCTTAAAACAAAGGAATTCTAATTATCAAGCAATTCTACAAATTTTATTGGATAGTTTAAAATCTTTGTTTCCATTTGTTTTGCAGACTTTCTAAATATTTGTTTAGAATATATTTCGCCACTGATATGGGTAATCTATTAAATTTTTCTTCAGGTAATAAATAAATGTAATAAATTAATATAAGTGTGAATCGTTTTTAATTTACACTTTTATTTACGGTTCATAATGAATGGAAAATATGATATTCAATATTTTTATTACCTGGATTTTCTTCTCTCTACTTCCTTTACAGTGTTTTTCCTGCATGAATTGTTTGAAGTATTTATTTTAAGAATTATACCGATTTGTTTGAAAACTTTCTAATAAATAGATAAATAATTCTTCTAGCAATTACAAAATTCTAATAAATTTACTGCTGAAAAATTATGAAATGTTCATTTTTTTTATAAAAGTGCTTGGTCTTATAAATCATCATAAACACGATACATTAATATTTTCCATTTTTAACATCAACTGACCAAATTATGAAGCTTTGAATTAAAATTGCCTAGAAGTAGTTTCATCAGTTGATTAGGCGATTTTCAAAACTTAATTGTAATATGATCTAAATTACTAACAATCAATATATCATTACTCAGTAAGTATTATTTTAAAGAGTGTTGGGCATTTTTGTTTTAATTATCAATGTACCAGGATTATTTTGCTACATAACACTTCTAGAGGCAAGAGATTACAATTATTTAACCATTGAAATTTTATTTAAAGTGCAATTATAGATACATTTTAATTCTTTATAAAATTTAATAATTATTACCTTTGGAAGTATAAGAGACCTTTAAGTATTCAGAAATTAGCTATCTCTATTAACAATGCAAGGCATTAAACTATCCCATTATGATCCTGTTCCATATTATGAATGTCGTATAATATTGCAAAGTTAACATTGACATGCCTTTTCGCTATTAGGATCTGGATCACAATAAGAGTGGAAATTTGTAAAATATGGTGTTGTAATCCCTTCATTTAGAGCCTTTTTCTTTCATGAAAATTACATTTTACTAATTTGAGTCTCAGTTAAAATATTATTCAAAGATACAACTGTTGGGATGAGCTCTGTTAACTGCAATTATATTAATTATACGTAGAATTGTGTTCTGAATTATAGGAATGTTTAAGATGGATTAGAAGGACAAATGAAAGTTTGGAAGGTAACTTGTCAATATTTTTATTCGCACAAAATGCCAACAATATTGATTCTGTATATTCATCGTCATATTTCTTTAAAAGTAAACATGTATAATAAAGTTTTAATTATCTGAAATCCAATTATTAACATTGTTAAAGATCCAAACAACTTTGACAGAAAAGGGAAAAGAATCAGCAAATAAAATCGTCTCAAGCAAAACGAGTAAAGAAAACGAAATTTTGACTGGCATACTAATCAATTATTTTATGCAAATATATAAAATGCAAACAGTAATAATTTTGTTGTTACCATTTTAATATGAAATAAATCATCTTTTTTTCAATAAGGAATACATTTTTCTACCATGTATTTGGTCTCCAAATCAATTCTTATTTCTTGTTGATCCTTATAATTGGAATTCTGCAGTATACAATGTAAACAACAATAATTTTGCTGTAATTAATTTAATATGTAATAATTAAATTTTTTTCATAAGGAATTAGTTTTTCTGTCATCAATTATCCAAATATTTAAGATTCCGTATGAATTTTTATTCCCATTGATCCTTATAATTGAAGTTCTTTTATACAATGTAATAAATTGAGGTCATCAATTTAATGTGTAATAAGTAAATTTTATTTATTTTTTACCCAAGGAATACATTTTTCTATCGTCAATTATACAAAAGTTTGATTTTCGGAATCAATTCTTATTTTTATGGATCCTTATAATTGAAGATCTTCTGTATAATGTAAACAGCAATATTTTTGCTGTCACTAGCTTACTTTGTAATAAATAATTTTTTTTTTTTTTTTTAAGGAATACATTTTTTTGTCATAAATTATCCAAATATTTGATTTTTCGAATTAATTATTATTTCTATTTAACTTATATTTGAAGCTTTTCTGTTCTGTCTAGCATTTATATTCAATACCTTAAGAAAAACGTTCAAACAGGAATTAATAGTGTTAATGCAATGTTGTAGATATATTATACAATATATTTTGCAAATGAGATTTAATTTTTGAGTTAATGTAAGGTAGCGAGGCTAATTTCTCAAGTCGACATACAATATAGCCATCTGTATACTCTGCATAAGGATTAATTTTATGTAAATGAAATTAATTTTATAACAGTAAACACCGCACTCACATTTTTGAAACTATAAAGAAAATTACTTGAAAAGATTTTTTTTTAACGAAGATAAAAAGAATTCATAAATTAACTTTCTTTGTTCCCGTGAACCAGAAAATTCTCAATTTAATTTCCTGTAAAGTCAAACGGCTCGGAGACAATGCATAGCAAAAGTCGAAGAGAAAATCTTACCTACCCCAGTAAAAATTCTTAATACGTCTGGGAATTGTAAGTACTTGAGCAAAAAGTCATTTCGCTGCTTTTCAGAATTCCAGTTAATCAATGGAGCTTAAATGACTAGCTTTCTGTTGAATACGGTAAATACACGATAAGTCTTCATATTGATTTTGTGACGCCAGGCAGAAATCTTCCCACCCTGCGAACACAAAGAGTTTCGAATTGTAGCTAAGGCATGGGGGAACCCTAGCTAATCAAACAATTAAATTTAGTGGAAGGTTCTGGAAGAGGAAGGCGCAGGGAGATGGGGGAAAAGAGGATGGAAAGGGGTGTTCTTAATGAAATTAACTCCATCCTTCGTGTCCTTTGTTTTATTGTAGCATCCGTTCCATGATGCTTCCGAGTGGTTATTTCTTCGACTGTTTTAGACGTTCCAAACTGTTATTCCGTGAGTTTTAATAAGTTAGAACTGTTACTGCAGCCGCTAAAACCTCAGTGCACTAAATGCATTTTGACGTATTTCGAGTAAATTAATGTTGCGTTCTTGTGCCTATTACCACTGTTTCGATTTAGGTGTAAATATTTTGAACAATTAATTTCTCGTGACTTCTGTAGATATCCAATTTCAGTTAGGTTTGTTGATAATGGAAAGCAAATTGGGAAAGAGTTACCGTGAGAGTTAACCGAAAATCTCTGTTGTATTTTTGTGTATTTGATGCACTCTTCAATTGGATGATTCAGTTAATTTATCTGTTAGAAGAATGGTGTGAAAATTATCAATATTTTCGATGCACGAATTTTGTACTATCAACAAAAATCAATTAATAAATGGAAACGCAACAGTATTATTAAAAACTACTCATAAAGTTCCTAAATATTAATTCGGGAATTATTTTGAAAAGAAATATACTTAGTGAAAAGTATATTGTCTTTATTATTAAATTTCCGATTCTCAAATCTTAAAATAATCACTGTAAAATAAAGTAATCGAAATAAATATTGTTCAAAAAATATGTGGTTATGATTATTTTATACATTAGTTTGATAAGGATTCATAATTTATTTTCTACCCAATTTCAATATGTTTAATGAAGATTTAAAATTTAATAAAATTACTGCTAAAATCTTCAATAGAAAGTAGATAAGTGAAGTATTTATTATTCGCTATACAGCTTGAATATATTTAATGAAATTTTAATAAAATTTTTGTTAAGATATCCAATAGTAAGTAGATCACAGGATGTAATGAAGTATATGTTTTAAAATTCACTTAAAATTAATTACTTAAACAATTATGAATATATTATGAACAAAAAAAGTATTACTCATTTCTTGAAACATATATATTTTCAAGGCACTTTGGGAGAATAATTAGAATGGATGTTTGAGTATAGACTTTCAAGCGACGAAGTGAATTAGAAAATTCGGCATAGTAAATTAATGTTATCCAGCCTGGCAGTAAAGAGATATTGAAAGCAATTATCAAAATTCAAAAAGTTTAAATATTTCGAAAAAAAAATGTTTTTCAATGAATTTTAATGTAATATCAATAAGGATAATGGTCTCCTACAGCAGCCAAAACATCTGTTGTGAATTTCTGAAGTGATGATGTATTGTGGTAATTTCTGCTTTTCTCTATGAAGATTACCTATATTTGTCAGGACGATTTTGTAAGAGAAATACTCTACCTCCCCAGAGTAAATGGATTGAATATATTGGTGATAGTTCTGACACAAGAATAATTTTCTAT